>CAUYLG010067400.1:0-39494 GCA_963573385.1 Cacajao melanocephalus
TGTGGAGAGATAGCATGGGGAGAAATGCCAGATATAGGTGATGGGAGGAAGGCAGCAAATCACACTGCCACGTGTGTACCTATGCAACAATCTTGCATGTTCTTCACATGTACCCCAAAACCTAAAATGCAATTAAAAAAAAAAAAGCAAGATCTGAGAAATTAAGATCTGGCAGAGGGAAGGATATTCCATTTCTTTCCTACTGTAACTAACTTCTTCTAGAAACATGCAGTCTAGTTCATATGTAGTAAAAAATAAAATTCCCCTAAACAAAAACAACAACAAAAAGTCACATGTCTGAGCCACCTTGAATGGGCGCAAGTTAAATTCTTTATTCTCAGTAGGAATTGGAGCTTGTGAACCAAGTTATGTTCAACCAAGCTGCCTGTGTTCAAGACTTAATTACATATATATTTGTATATCTAACTTCCCATTTTTAAAAAAAGTTATAAATATATTTACTGGCATATAATTCATTATGTATTAATTGAAAAAGGTAAATTTTAAAAATTAAGCACAGTGTAGTGTGATCTCATTTTGTATTTATATCCGATTTTCTGTAGACATGTTTAACTGGTAAATTTATGTTTATAACTTATAGAACTAAAGGGATTCTATATTTGTGGGAACATAGTTTGAAGCAAAAAGGACTATTATAAATCTAATCACAGCTCTAATATTCAAGAACATACTTGGCTTCATGATGGCAGTTAGGGAGAAAAAAAAAGTCCCTGGTGCGGTGAGGTAGATTCTCATGATACTCTAGTCTGATGTTTCTCGACTGTGGTTCCCGGACCATGTCTGTGTGAATCACGTGAGGTTCAGGTGAAACTGGAGATCCCTAGTTGTGGGCCTAACCCGACCCCTTGGATCAAAAAACAGAAGGAAACATTTCAAGCCAGTCTAGAAGTTTTTTTCTTTCTCTCATCTGTGCCCCTGTGCTGCCACCAAACACTGTGGTTTTCACCCTCAAACCCTCAAAACCTGAACCCCTGCTTAAGACCACAGGGATGCAGCAGTGTGTTGGGTCGGGGGCTGTTTGCTTTCAGGACAGCAGTGCTGCTCAGTGGGATGTTCTGCAATAATGGGGCTGTCCATGTCCACTCTGTCCAAAATGATAGCTGCTAGCCTCATCATGTGGGTACTGAGCACTTGAAAGGCAGCTAGAGAGACAGAAACAAGCATTTAATTTCATTTAATTTTAATAAGTTTAGCTTTAAGTAGCTTGGGCTTGGGAGTAACAGTGGAGATGGTTAGACATGAATGGATCTGGGATATTCTTAGAAGTAAAAAGGATGGGACTGGATGGTGATGATTTGAAAACTGGAGGGCAGTGCAGACTTGGGAGGCTGCCTGGGCGTCTGGCTGAAGCTGCTGAGTGAAGAGAGAGCCATTTCTGACACAGGGAAGAGTGCGGAGGAACAGACTTTGGGTGAAGGAATGATGAGCTCCATTACAGACATCTTAAGATGTACTCATGAACAGTCAGATTTTGCTGGTCTGGGACACACTGGGTTCCTTTAGGTGATTTTGCTCATCTCTCTTCTGAGGCATATCAATTTTATTCCTTATTTCCAAATTATCAGAGAGTAATAATCACAGAGTCGGATGTCAGTTTCTTGTCCCTCATATAGTTTCTATACCAAAGAAATTCCACACTAAAGTTCTTAATGTACTAAAAAATTTTGCTCCAGATTTTTTAAAGTCAGTTTTTTAAAAGTTTGAACATCTTGATTCACAGGAGCAATTTTATCAACAGAACTGTGATACTAAAGTAATAAGAAAGATATAGCTGATCTCTGCCCTCCAGTTCCTGGCACAGAGCTTGTAAAACTCTCAGGTTTTCTGAGTGATCAGGCTGAGAAGTGTTTTTTGTTATTAATAAGCACCTTCCAACCATACCTGAATTTATGCTGATGAGGTGACTCTTGGAGGATGGGGGTTGGGAGCCAGAGGAACTAACCATGTGATTAGAGGAACTTTCAGTCCCAACCCCCAGCCTCCAGAGAGAAAAGAGGGACTGAGAATTGGGCTAATTGCCAATGATGTCATCAACCATGCCTATGCAATGGAACCCCCATAAAAACCCTAAGTGAAAAGGTTTGGGGTTTTTGGTTGGTGAACATATTGAGGTGCAGGGAGGGTGGTGGGCCTGGAGAAGGCATGGAAGCGCCCACGCTGCCCCCGATACCTTGCCCTGTGTACCTCTTCCATTTGGCTGTTCATGTGTATCCCATATAACAAATCAGTAATAGCAAGTAAAGGGTTTCCCTGAATTGTGTGAGCCATTCTTGCAAATTATCAAACATGAGGAGGGAGGGGGTGATGGGACCCCTGAGTTATAGCCAAACAGTCAGAAGTACAGAAGATCCTGACTTGCAACTGGCGTCTGAAAAGGGAACTGTCTTGTGAGACTGAGCCCGTAACCTCTGGGGTCTGTCTAAACTCCAGGAAGCTAGTGTCAGATGTGAATTGCAGGATCCCTCCCCACTCCAGCTGATATATGGAAAGCTGGATAATTGGTTGGTATGGGAGAAGACTCCACATATCTTGGTATCAGAACTCTTGTGAATAAAAACAGACCATAGTAAGAGCTTAGCTACTCAGGCAAGTCTGAGTAGCTAAGACTTGCCTGAGTAATTCAAAATGATATTTCTACCTCAAATTCAAAATGATATTAAACTGCCATGGGAGACCACCATTCCGAATTCTTTCTGTGGAAAAACCTTTCAAGTCTCACTAGGAACTCCATAGGCTGCATGGGCCAACATGATAACCACTAGCTACATGTAGCTATTTGAATTTGATTAACACTAAATGTGAAGCTCAGCTCCTCAGGCACACTAGTCCTGTTTCAAGTGCTCAGTAGCCACATGAGGTTACTGACTACCATACTGGCGGCACACAGAACACTCTGGAACGTCATCACAGAATGTTCTATCGGACAGTGTCAAGCTAACTGTAAGGTTCTCAAGGAAGGAAAAGGCTAGGTGAGTGAATGGTACCAGAAAAGGAGAGTGTGGGGAGAAAGAGATGCGATCAGAGAAACAGCCACGTCAGCCAGGCTATAGCAGGAGACTGCGTTTCATTTTAGGACAAAGTGAGGCTCTGAGGTTTCAACAGAGCAACAGCAAGAAGATGAGTCAGGAGACTACGGAAGTGCTGCAAGAGAAATGACAATGCACTGGGATAAGTGGCCAAGCGAAGAGACGGGGGTGCGTCCTGTAGAAGGGAGAGAAGAGCAGGGAATCTAATGCGTGGTGCCGTTTGGAAACGGCGATCGTTTTAATTAACCCATTTTACCCACTGTTATCTACCCTATCTGGGAAAAAAAATAAGAGAAATGTTCTGAATGTTCTTATACCTGAAAGTGAAACTGGTTCACAAAATAAACACATACATAATCCAGTGCCAAACACTGGTGATTTATAGAAATCACCCCAGTTTATTTTTTTTCAACAAAGAAAAAAAGACATCGTTCAATAATTCAGCGTTTGGGACATTGGCAAATACTGTCTGCATTGTTCAAAATAACTGCTCCTGGCTGTGAGCTCTGCAACACATACTGATGGCCCAGGAACCTTCTTCCAGGGTTCAAATAAAACAAAGGACTCACACATGGAGGTTACGTGAGTCAACAAAAGATGCTCTATCACAATGTGCATAAAAAGAAAGTCTTTGAAAAATATCCAGATCTCTAAAGGAATACAAACCTATTTGGTTTTGTTCTTGTTCACTTCATTATTATTTTTTAGTTGTTGAGGAAAATGTTTTTTACTGTAAGGAAGGAGTTATATGACTTTATAAGTGGAAACCAACAGGCCGCTGGCTAACACATACACTTTCCTTCCAAGTCAAGCAGCTTTTTCCCCCCGCAAGCCTCTTTCAGGATTTTTGTTATGGTTCAGAAAAGTAAAGAAAATGATTTCAAGTATTCAATTCCTATCAAAAATTGGTATCAAAAGTAACAGATGACCTAATTTCTTTATAATTCCATGTTTTAAAAAATAACTTAAGAAGCAAGAGGTCCGGCCCTTTACTTGTATAAATTACCACAGCAGAACTAGAGTTTCTTAAGACAGCGTGGAGAAGAGTCCGTGTTTAGCACCTCGATCATCGATCTTAACGTTGGAAACGTTTCTGATACTGACGGAAGGGTCTTATAAGAAGGTGAAATACTGAAAAAGAAAAACACAAAGTAGTGGTATGAAAACTAACAAAATTTGCAAAAAAGGTGGAGCTTATGTTATAGTTGTTCCTGTGATTATATTCACTATATCTGTAACATTAGACAATGTTAGAAAGGCAGGGAGGAACTGGGGACAGAACAGCTCCTCCCATGACAATGGCCTGGGGTATCAGCCAACACGTTAGGAGCTGCTTGGAAGTTAAACCAGAGCTTTGAAAAAGAAAATTAAACTCTGATTTACATGTCCAGCTGTGGTACCTGCTGGGCTTGAAATCAAAAGACACAGGTTTCAGGTCCAGCTTCACTCCATATTAGCTTTCCTTATTTCTCTAGGCTGAACTTCCCTGATCTGTCACAGGGACAGTATTCCTAATTCGAAGTTACCATGAGCTCTGAATGAGATAAGGTATGTCAAGGTACACTGTAAAGCACTAACTGCACGATGTAAGGTAGCATTGTTCTTTCCTTAAAGAATTGTCAAAAGATTCACACTGTACAATTATGTAAGAACAGAAGCAAGACCTTTGGCCTGGTGGTTGTATCACTAAAACATGTGCAAACTAATAAACTTGAAACAAGGATGTACCAGGACAGGGTGTAACTGTTAGAGGCTTTCACTGCAAAGCGAAATTACAAACCAAGCAATGGTGGACTATATGCACAAATTTTCGTTTTAAACGGAATGTAAATTACCTAGCAAAAAAGAGTGGTTGCTATGTCAAATAGATGTGAAAGGCAAAACTGAGGGTGGTTGGGATGTAAAAAAACATGAGAATGAGCAAGAATAACTAAGGTCAAACAGTGAGGCTTATTCTTTATTAACTACTGAGGCATCTATGAGTTTAATTTCACACACTTTAAATTCACACAGTCCTCTCTAGTGCTTCTGGAAACAAGAGCCAGGAACGATCATGGACTGCTAGACTCCTCACACACGGTGACTGTCAGGGATAATTCCTGGCAGCTATATACTGGCTCACAATACTGTCTGCCTAAGTGGCAATAAAGTGCCAACTTCAAAAAACTGGAGCCTACTTAGTTGCATTTTATTGCACTGAGTAGGTAGGCGAAGTGCTACCACTCAGAGTAATGTAAAATGGGCTCTGTCTACAGGTTCAAACACTCCTGAATACTGAGCCTAAGATAAAACAGGCCAAGAGAAGTGAATACCTGATCATATTAAGTAAGACTTTAGTAATTTTCCTTCACCAACTACTTTAAAAATTTTTTGTTCATGCTTTTTTGTTTGTTTTGTTTAAGTCAGGGTCTCACTCTGTCACCCAGGCTGGAGTGCAGGGGTGCAACCATAGCTCACTGTAGCCTCAAACTCCTAGGCTCAAGCGATCCTCTCACTTCAGCCTCCCAAGTAGTTGGGACTACAGGCACACACCACCATGCCCAGCTAATTTTAAATTTTTTTGTAGAGAGGAGCAGTTTCACTATGTTGCCCAGGCTGGTCTCAAATTCCTGGCCTCAAGTGATCCTCCCACCTTAACCTCCCAAAGTGCTGGGATTACAGGTGTGAGCCACTGTGCCTGGCCTTCATCATCCATTTTTATCCATACACTCACCCTTAAAAGGTTATCTTGGTCAGGTGTGGTGGTTCACACCTGTAATCCCAGCACTTTGGGAGGCCAAAGTGGGCAGATCACAAGGTCAGGAGTTTGAGACCAACCTGGCCAATATGGTGAAACCCTATCTCTACTAAAAACACACACACAAAAACAGCCAGGTGTGGTGGCGCACGCTTGTAATCCCAGCTACTTGGGAGGCTGAGGTAGGAGAATTGCTTGAACTTGGGAGGCAGAGGTTGCAGTGAGCCGAGATTGTGCCATTGCACTCTAGCCTGGGCAACAGAGTGAGACTCCATCTCAAAAAAAAAAAAAAAAAAAGGTTATCTTATACAATAGCAAAACATTTTAACCTTGACAAAGTGGATTAAATTCATTGTATTACAATATTAACTTATAAAAATGAGTATAACAATTCCAGTTTTCACAGAGCTTCAAAGTAATAGGATACCCCCTTTCCCACTCCAGTTATGATACCCCCTCCCAAGCAGTTACCTTTTCAAGTTCATCCAGCTTTTGGCGATTTTGCTAAAGGCCTCTGAACCAGGGGCTGTCATAGCTTCAAAGTCGACTAACTGAAGAAGAAAGACATTTAGGAATGCTAGTAAACATGGAGGACACAGGCTTGGTTGGAAATCTCTGTAACTCGTGTACCTTAAAATAAAAATCCGTAGATTGGGACTTAACACATGAACAAGCATTTCTCCCTTCCCGCTCCAACGTACCTTCCCTTTGGGAATTTTTCCTGCTACTTCTTTTCCACTTGCCATCAGTGCTCCCACGATGACCGAGTAAGCAATTACACTATTTAAATAAAGAACAATGGTCAATCCGTCCTGGACAGTCTACAGTTACCATGTAAAATTTCACCCATGGATTCCCCATCATGAAAGATAAATTTTATTTAAAAATTCTTTCAAATAAAACACTAAATGTTTCATTTAACATGAAAATATGTCTATTTGTTTAAGAATAGTTACTAATTTGCTATTAAAATGTATTTACTGGCCAGGCAAGGTGGCTCACACCTGTAATCCCAGCACTTTGGGAGGTCAAGGTGGGCGGATCACTTGAGGTCAGGAGTTTGAGACTAACATGGTGAAACCCTCTCTCCACTGAAAACACAAAAATTACGCCAGGCACGGTGGCTCACGCCTGTAATCCCAGCACTCTGGGAGGCCGAGGCGGGTAGATCACTTGAGGTTAGGAGTTTGAGACCAGCCTGGCCGACATGGCAAAACCTCATCTCTACTAAAAATACAAAAAATTAGCCAGGTGTGATGGCGGGCCCCAGTAATCCCAGCTACTTGAGAGACTGAGGCAGGAGAATCGCTTGAACCCGCAAAGTGGAAGCTGCAGTGAGCCGAGATCACGCCACTGCACTACAGCCTGGGCAATAGAGCGAGACTCCGTCTCATAAGAAAAAAACACAAAAATTAGCCCAACGTGGTGGTGGCACCTGTAATCCCAGCAACTCAGGAGGCTGAGGCACAAGAATCACTTGAATCTACGAAGTGGATGCTGAAGTGCGCTGAGATCACACCACTGCACTCCAGCCTGAGTGACAGAGCAAGACTCTGTCTCAAAAAGAAAAACAAAAAAAGAATATATTCACTAATTTAGCAGTGTCCCCAAGAACATTCATTTTCTGAGGAAAAAAAAAGTTTTTATTTTTCTTTTTTGAGATGGAGTCTCACTCTGTCACCCAGGCTAGAGTGCAGTGGTGCAATCTCAGCTCACTGTAGCCTCGGCCTCCCGGGTTCAAGCAATTCTCTTGCCTCAGCTTTCTGAGTAGCTGGGACAACAGGCATGTGCTGCCACGCCCGGCTAATTTTTGTATTTTTAGTAGAGACGAGGTTTCGCCATGTTGGCCAGGATGATCTTGATCTTCTGACCTCGTGATCCTCCCACCTCGGCCTCCCAAAATGCTGGGATTACAGGCGTGAGCCACTGCACCCAGCCAAAAGTGTTTCTTTTTATTAGGAGTTTCTTCCTGCTTGTGTTTTTATTTTAAATTCGTTTTTTTCCCCCACACTAAACTACATTTAAAAGACCTATTTGTGGGTTTTTTTTTTTTAATTCTTCTAATACAGTACATTTAAAAATGTGCCTGTTTATATTTAACAATTTCACGAGGCTTGGCTTTAAAATGCATATATACGATAAAGTTCATAAATACAAATACATACATTAGTCTTATTTTTTAAGCTTTAGAAATACTGGCCTTCAAAGAAGAAATGCAGAACACATTCTCACAATGTACTAATGGACAGATGGTTTGGAGCTCTGGGAGTGTGTGTGAGCTGCCAGGGCTCCAAGGTGGCTGTTAGAGGCCCAGGAGATTGTGGGGTGCCTTTGCCTGCTGGCTTGGGGGCTTGTGGGGCGAGGTCTGCTGCCCTGTCACTCCAGAATGAGTGTAGGGCTACAAGTGCACAGGTCTGGGGAGGAGGCGCTTATAAGGCGTTGTGCTTCTGCTCTTGGTGAGAGCAGAGAGGGTGCTGGCTGGTTATGGGTGGAAGGGGCTTGCAAAAGTCTGGGGGACCTGGTATTGTAACCACAGTTGTACTTTTCCCAAAACAAATTGGCTCAAGATAAAGACAGCTCTCACCCATGAGATAATGCACCCTAGCAAGGGGACAGGATGGCACAGCACCTTCAGAGAGAGCTAACAAGTGCCATGGGCGGACACCAAGAAAAGTAAGTCAAGTTGATTCATGGGGTTGTCCAGCAGGGAAGACTTCAGAGGCTAAAGACATGTGCCCTGCATCCTTGAGGGCCCCAGGGCTGGGGGCGAAAGGGGCAGAGACATCAGGGAGGTGTGGCTGAGAGCCCACCCGCATTGAGAGCCAAAGGGAAGAGAAAAAGCAGCAGAAGAGAGTGGTACTGCAGCCAAGGCAAACCAGGGCAGGGCAGGGGCAGGGCTGGCACTGTGCACTGTGCATGCTGCCAAGCTTGAGCCCATGGTTTTCAGAAGGTGCTGGAGAGCTGCAGGGCACAGAGAGTAGGAGCAAAGATAGCTGCTGCAGGCTTAGGGAAGAGGGAAACAGAAGTGTGGGAGGTGGAATCAACAGACTGTGTAGGACTGAAGCGATGTAGGGATGAGGGAGAGTGGAGGACAATCAGAGCTGCACTTCCTTTGGTGTCACACATGAGCCAGCAGAGCTGCTGTGAGAACAAAGGAGGATGCTGGCTCTTCCGCACCACACCGTGCCTGCACGTGGGGCCCACAGGCGGTGATGTGCACAGGCCACACTCACATCACGTGCTCAGTGGATACAACTGGCAATATTATGCTGATTAGGTAACATTTATGTTTCTATTTTGTTTCATTGAGTTTTAAATACTATAACCAAACTTACTACCACGTTTAGGAGAGTTTTACTTTCTAAATCATTAATCAAAGATAAAGACATTCAAGTGTATTATTTTTAGCCTAAACATCTTAAGTTCAATAACTATGTGCCAGCAATGGCAAAAGGCCATTTGTGTGATTTATTGCACACAGCACTGGGAAAAGGAGAACGAAAGGAAAACTCTACAGTCGTAGCCCTTGTTTCTAATGGCACCTAAAACACTCTTGATGTACCCATACAAGTAGCAAGAATTTATCAAAAATAATAAAAATAGTAAGGAGTGACTGGTGCCCCAAAAGTATAAAACATGGGGATTATGGGTCACCTGACAGCCCAAAACAGAGGAGAGAGAGGAGGAGAAGGTTCAGTAAGAGGCGGGCAGAACCAAAAATAAAAACACACTGAGCACGACCTATGGTACACAGTAAACTTTCCATGAACTTCTGTTGAATGGATGAATCCCTATCCTGTAAAACTTAAGCACACTATATCAGAACTGCCTTCTATAATTCTTTTGATGATGTGGTAGACTAAGGAAATATTTTTTTGTGCAGAATTTGGATTAAAAAAATAGGGAGCCCCTTACCATTTCTTGGTGTACTCTACCTATATCCATAACAGGAAGGAGAAACAAAAAAGAACATATTTCTCAATTTAAAATAATTTTAATGACAGGATGTTACTTACCTGGATCCTCGAGAGAGTGGCATTAAATTATAAAAGTAATAAACTAAAGATAAGATTAAGTTGCAGACAGCATCAGCTTCCTAGAAAAAAAGACATTTTTGAGAAAATATATTTGGTGTTAATAAGTGCTTTTTCAAATTTTAATCAAAAAAAATTGTTTCTCAGAAACAAAAAAAATTTGGAAGGGGCTTACCCCAAAAGATCTGGGAAAGCCCCTTCTCATACTCCGCAATGAGATTTAGATGATGCTCAATTATGTATATATACTTAGATGCTTAATTATATGGATGAAGTGATTAAATGTTGGAAAAATAAGGTGACTTTTCAAGGGTAAGGGGCATCCATCCACTGCAGAACACAGGGAGAGGGCATAGTGGGGAAAGAATGTCCACCATACCCTGCTGCCTGCAACGCCACCTCTAGTCCGGGCGGACACCAAGGGAAGAGGCCACAGACCAGCAAAGGGCTGCTAAGTGCAAAGTATACACAATTTAACTGTACTTTCATTGCCATGAACTCATCAGAATGCATCATCCAGTTTACATTCAAAAGCTCATTGTAAGTGTATGGTTATAAGCAACAACCACAATGAAGGGAAGAAAATGGAAGAAAAAGGTGAAGCCCAGGTCATTTTCACTATGGACCAACTTTTTTATATCGTGTCAAAGCCCAAACTTATGATAATGTTGTAGCACAGTACTAAATTATTAATTTATTATCCTCCCCATTACTGTAGTTACTAAACACGAAATTTTGGGGCTATAAAAACATTTCAAAAGAAATATTTTTAGGTCAAATTCAATCTGATTTCAAGCATAAGATGTACAATCTCAATGAAAGGGCAGAGGTTCAAAAAGTTTATAAAAGAATCAGAGGAAGAACAGAGAAATGGAAACAAAGAGAAACCTACCCCAAATTCTGATGAAAGAATCAATACTTTTCCTTTTGCTGTCAAATCTTTATAAAGTGCATCTATTTCAGCATGATATAATTGTGTCCTTTCTTCTGTGGTTTGAGTTTCCACAGAAAATAATATATTGCCAACTCTGAAAATACAAAAAAAAAAAAAAGTGTCAAAGGCATGTATTATAAGTTCAAGCAACCAAATGCAGAAAGTTTTTTTAAAAAGCAAATAGCATGTTGATGTGGCACTAAACATACACAAGAATGTGCCCTGCCTTTCTAACTATAGACAAGCAAGGCAGGTTTCATAAGAATACATTATTTCTTCATAAAATGTGACAGCTGCCTCATCTTTAAGTGATTCATTTGCTCACAGTTATGTCTAACCACGTGTACTTATTACACGAGCTTAAGCTAATATATGGGAGAACAATTACACATAGTAAAGAATGCATTTAAATTACCAGTAAATATTTTCTAAGCCACCCCATTAGGATTAAAGGCCAGAAGCAAGAACTGTGTGTAGGAAGAAAGTTCAGGGACTTCACCACTGTTTTGTTTTTTATGCTTTAGCTCCACTGAGGTTCTATGAAGGACATAAGTTTGATACAACAGGCATTTTTTTTTTCTTCTTTTTTATTATTATTATTTTTTTTTGTATAATGCCACTAGCAAACTGTTGCACTTAGTCCTTGGATCCTACAAAGAAAAGCCCAGCTGCTGCCTTGATTGAGGAAGGAAGGGAGAAACCGGGCCACGAATTATTATTAGAAATGGGATCTTGCTCTATCACCCAGGCTAAAGAGCAGCAGCATGATCATAGCTCACTGCAGCCTCAAACTCCTGGGCTCAAGTGATCTTCCCACCTCAGCCTCTTGAGTAGCTGGGACTACAGGTATGCACCTATAGCTATTTTTAAAAAATCTGTTGCAGAAGCAGGGTCTCACTTGCCCAGTCTGATCTTGAACTCCTGGCCTCAAGCAATCTTCCCATCTTGGCTTCCCAAAGTGCTGGCATGAGCCACCGCTTCTGGCCAAGGGTCACAAATTATTAGGAGACCATGATTCAGGTCATAATGTAGCTCATCCGGGGATCAAAAAAAGAATCTAATTTGGACAACATAGAGAAAAGCAGGAATGGTCTCATGGGAGAAGTGGCCTGAACGTGGGTTGAGATGAGAGTGACAGAGACCCAGATGTCGGAAAGCAGAGGTGAACTGGGGAAAAAACAGTCCAGTCGGACTAGCAGGACAGGTTCCAACAGGGATACGGTCCAGGTCAAGCACGGAATGTCTGAGGCCACTTTGTGAGAGACCGTGAATGCCTGGCTGGGAAGCTGGTTTTGTAGCCACAGGCAATGGCCGGGTATGGAGAGGGGAGAGACTTTTGGAGTTAGGGGAATGCCCAGTAAGGCGGAGCTTTAGGAACACTGCTGAAGCTGGTCAAACAGGAGGCAGAAAATGGGATGCCAGGCAGAGTCTACTCAAGGGGTCAGGAGGCCCAAAGCAAGGGAGGAAGCAAGTGGGGTGAAACAGGCAAGTGAGGAAAGATGTCACACTTCAGGGGGAGAAACTTCATGTACAGTTGACCCTTGAACAACATGAGTTCCAACTGCATGGATCCACTTATATGAGGATTTTCATCTGCCTCTGCCACCCCTGAGACAGCAAGACCAATCCCTCCTTTTCCTCCTCCTCAGCCTACTCAACGTGAAGATAATGAGAAGACTTTTATGACGATGCATTTCTACTTAATACATAGTTAAGTAAATTTTCATGATTTTTAAATTAATTAATTTTTAAATTTATTTATTATACTTTAAGTTCTGGGGTACATGTGCAGATCCTGCAGGTTTGTTACATAGGTAAACACGTGCCATGGTGGAGGTTTGCTGCATCCATCACCCCGTCATCTACATTAGGTACTTCTCCTAATGCTATCCCTTCCCAATCCCCCCACCTCCTGCTATTCCTCCCCTAGCCCCCCACCCCTCAGGCTCCAGTGTGTGATGTTCCCCTCCTTGTGTCCTTGTGTTCTCATTGTTCAACACCCACTTATGAGTGAGAACATGCAGTGTTTGGTTTTCTGTTCTTGTGTCAGTTTGCTGAGAATGATGGTTTCCAGTTTCATCCATGTCCCTGCAAAGGACATGAACTCATCCTTTTTCATGGCTGTATAGTATTCCATGGTGTATATGTGCCACATTTTCTTTATCCAGTCTATTATTGATGGGCATTTGGGTTGGTTCCAAGTCTTTGCTATTGTGAACAGTGCCACAATAAACATACATGTGCATGTGTCTTTAAAACAGAATGATTTATAATCCTCTGGGTATATACCCAGTAATGGGATTGCTGGGTCAAATGGTATTTCTATTTCTAGATCCTTGAGGAATCACCACACTGTCTTCCACAATGGTTGAATTAATTTACACTCCCATCAACAGTGTAAAAGCGTTCCTATTTCTCCATATCTCTCCAGCATCTGTTGTCTCCTGATTTTAATGATCGCTATTCTAACTGGCATGAGGAGGTTTTGATTTGCATTTCTCTAATGACCAGTGATGATGAGCTTTTTTCATATGTTTGTTGGCTGCATAAATGTCTTCTTTTGAAAAGTGTCTGTTCACATACTTTGCCCACTTTTTGATGTTTTTTTTTTTCTCATAAATTTGTTTAAGTTCTCCGTAGATTCTGGATATTAGCCCTTTGTCAGATGGGTAGATTGCAAAATTTTTTTCCCATTCTGTTGGTTGCTGGTTCACTCTATTGAGTTTCTTTTGCTGTGCAGAAGCTCTTAAGTTTAATTAGATCCCATTTGTCTATTTTGGCTTTTGTTGCCAATGCTTTTGGTGTTTTAGTCATGAAGTCCTTGCCCATGCCTATGTCCTGAATGGTATTGCCTAGGTTTTCTTAGAGTTTTTATGGTGTTAGTTCTTATGTTTAAATCTTTAATCCAGCTAAAGTGTTAATTTTTGTTTAAGGTATAAGGAAGGGATCCAGTTTCAGCTTTCTGCATATGGCTAGCCAGTTTTCCCAACACCATTTATTAAATAGGGAATCCTTTCCCCATTGCTTGTTTTTGTCAGGTTTGTCAAAGATGAGATGGTTGTAGTTGTGTGGCATTCTTTGATTTTCTTAGTAACACTTTCTTTTCCCTAGCCTACTTTATTGTAAGAATACAAAATATAATACATAAAACACACAAAGTATGTGTTAATCGACTGTTCATGTTTTTGGTAAGGCTTCTGGTCAACAGTAGGCTATCAGTTAAACTTTGGGGGAGTCAAAGGTTATATGCAAATTTTTGCCTGGTAGGAATGGGAAGGTCAATCCCCCTAACCCTTGAGTTATTCAAAGATCAACTGTACTTATTTAATAATTAAATTTCTGCTTGGGAATTTGATCTGAGGATACACATCATGGATGTGTGAAAAGGTGGGAGATCACTTTTTACATTAAATAGCACACCCTGCAATCAGGGGAAAATGATCTTTATTGGGAACATATTTGATAAAAAGCTTAGGGTAGAGATCAAGACTTGAAAGATATGGAAAAGCCCCAAAATCTGGAGGTTGCTGAACTGGTGTTTACTCATGAAGGCCTGTTTAAGTTTTGACATGGAACTTGAAGAGGTGGCTCCTTAGTTTAGAGGAAAAGCACCTGAGAAAGCCAGAGCCCAAGAGGCAGCGGGGCTGCAGAATGTGAGTCACATCCTCACTGCTGAACAGGTGGAAACCAGGGGGAGGGCATGGCACTTCCCAAGGCTATGCACCTGAAGATGGGTGTGTGTGTGTGTGTGTGTGTGTGTGTGTGTGTGTGTGTGTGTGTGTGTATGCATGCACACAGTTCAAGGCAATTCCACCCACAATTCAAGGAATATGGAGCCTGACAGACAAACCTTGGATTTCAGATGTAAATACAACTAGAGTTAATAAAAATGTTCACTGCCACGCTATTGATAAAGTAAAACAATGAGAAAGACCCTAAATGGTCAATAACAAAAAGATCAGTCAGAGAAATTCTACATCTGTACAATGGAATATTATACAGATACTAAAAATACTTTTAAGACCGGGGAAATGATAATGATAATGTAATGGTAAGGGTAGAAAAAGGTTAAAAAACAGTAAGCACAGTATAACCTCAGTTTTTAAAGAAAATAACTTGATTTTTATTTTGTTAAATTTGCTTATCTGTATATTCTAAATTTTCTATAAGATTATACTACTCATTAATAATTAAATATATATATTTAAATCTACAATGGACTTCACTCCTCATCTTTTTTCATTTTATTAATAAAAGCTTCCCTTGCCCCCCAAGGAACTTCAAGAACCCAGAATGTCTTCCACAAACTACATGATACTTAGTATCTATAAAGTCCTTAGATTTAGACAGTCAGAAAATGTATCTCCTGGTGTAATACTTTAGGTGTCACATTTTTTTTTCCTTTTCTTTTTTTTCTTTTTTCTTTTTCTTTAGGTGTCCCATTTTAAAAAACAACTGATTATAATTGCTCACTGGACCTTGATCATTTTCTTTTTTTTTTGAGATGGAATCTCGCTCTGTCGCCCAGCCTGGAGTGCAGTGGCGTGATCTCGGCTCACTGAAGCCTCCACCTCCTGGGTTCAAGCAATTCTCTGCTTCAGCATCCCGAGTAACTGGGATTAAGGTGCCCACCACCACGCCCAGCTAATTTTTGTATTTTTTAGTAGAGATGGGGTTTCACCATGTTAGCCAGAATGGTCTCAATCTCTTGACCTCTTGATCATGATCCGCCTGCCTCAGCCTCCCAAAGTGCTGGGATTACAGGCATGAGCCACCACGCCCGGCCAATACTTTTCATTTCAGGATGGAGCAAAAGTTCAATACAACAAAACTCTACAGCAACAAGCACAGGTACCCTTCCTGCCTCCAGTCTCTAGTTTACACCCACATTAAGAAGCACACATACTTGTCTCCTGTGATCGTGATTGTGAATCCATCGTATTCCTTCCCTTGGTCTTTGAGGCTGGGAACTTTTGTGTTCACGGTGAACCCATCCTTCGTTTTAGTATTAAACTGCTTTCAGGGAAAAAGATAATTCACGTTACTCGTGTTTAATTCACTGTAAACCCCAACTGCAACTCTGTAGTGCTGGCTCTACCTTACATGCTTTTAAGAAGGGTCAAGAAGGTCATCTGATACAAGAGACGGTGTCCTGGCAAATAGTGGCCAAGGACATCTCTGCCTGTTCTCAGGCCCCAACAGAGCCCAGGTTATGCTCCCCACAGCTCCTACCTGAGGTCAGTGGAGAACCTCAGCACCAAAAGCTCACAGTCTCTCTTCGTCAACAAGGGGCACTGCTCACTTCTAAGGGCTCCCTTTGAATGTTTTCTCATGCCCATCTTAGTAGGCAGCAACTCTGAATATTGGCAGAATAGTTGTATCCAACATCCCATAATTCAAAAATGCAACTTATGCTCATACTAGTGCTCAGAGCAGAGTCTGATTTTTCTGAAAAGTACCCAAGATTATACCCACTAACTGAAGAACTTCATTCACACCCACACCCACACCCACACCCACCCAACTCTGCGGACCACAGAGAAGTCAGTTAAGTTAAAAGAATTACTTGGAGCTAAGAATGGCTCGTGGGGTAATAAATGCATGAACACAGTTTCAGATGTTAGCTTTCTGTTTAAAATATTTAGGTCAAACCTCCAATGGCAATATACAGGTTTTGAAAAATGACCCCCAAATTCAGTTAACTTATTATTGCCTTTTTTTTTTTGATTGATGGACTGGAAGTTAAGAGAACCAACAGTAAAATAAAAGACAGTTATGGTTCATGAAGGGAGAGCTTGTCTAGCAACAGAAAGATGCAGCAGGTGTCACCAGCAGCCCAGAAGGCAGAGGATGAGTGGCACAGGCCATCAGGGCCACAGCAGGCACTGAACAGGCAAGCATCTTTCATGCAAAACATATAAAACACCTTCAGGAGAAGAAATGCACTAATACACTATGTGACAATTCTCATCTAATCCTCATGACATACTGATAACACTAGGTATGGTCTCAGTCTTACAGATGAGAAACGAACTAGGTGAGGCAAAGTCTGGCTGAGTTCCAGCCAGTGGGAAAACCACAAAGTAGGAACGTGGGCCCAACGCCTTGGTGAATTCCAGTCCATGTTACTTGCTAATAAACCGCCTCTAGGGGAGCGCTGATACAACATTGACTTGGTTTTTTCATCAATAGCACCATGGTGCCTTTCAGTGGAAGCAGACCTGGTACATTTCACCAAGTACTTTAAACACTCAAATATCTTGCTGTATATTCCGCTGTGTGTGCCTTGCTAAGTACCAATATACCCATAATACTGTGTAAAAGCTTGATGTATAATGCTGAAGTGGAATGTCATCCCACCACTGAGAACGAACATCTTCCTGACAACAGCTGGTGACTTCTCACCGAGAGGCAGCACTGAGGTTGGTGATGCCGCGTCTCTCAGGCTGCATGCTAAGTGACTACAGTCTTGTAGCCCTCTCGGCTTTTCTTCTTAAAATATATAAGGCATTAAAATCACCCTAATCTGATTTTGTATTCTGCTTAAGACCACAGGACATCTAAACGCCTAACTAGAATACCCACAGGAATGCGCTGAAGAGCCCTCACACGACACTGAGGTATCCTTTCTACATGGTACATCTCTGGGCCCATGGTGAAGCCATTCTGCCCTCTGGGGGGCACTGGGGGAATTTATGGGAGACTGATTATAATAGGGATTGGATATTTGGGAGCCAGGATTACTATATGTCCTAGAGTACAGGGGACTGTCACACATTATGTATGATTTTCTAGTATTCCACTGGATTTTCATGTAGATGAAGAACATGTTTATCATTTAATCAATATGTGAGCCTGGAACCAGACTCTGTTTTGCACTTAAACACTAACTATTTATTATATAGTTTTCATACACACTGAATTTGCCAGGAATGCAAATAGCATATACATTGAGTAAGGAGTGTACTATGTATAGCTTGGAACTCTACTAAGCGTGATTTACCATTTCAGAAAACCACATCACCAATGACAATGTAGCTCACCAAATAACACAGAGATATGGGGCTGTATTTGTAACTGTCACATTCACCATGATATTATGTGTAGGTGTGAAGCACTGGCTACTGCTTTCCAGCTTCTTGAGAAGGCATGCCCAAATTTTCACAGACTGAGATACATTGTGTGGACTGAGATATTGAGATGACTTTGTGTAGACATTTTGAGCGGGTGAGACATATTCTCTATGAAGTTCATCCTAGTGCAATAAAGGACTTAGTAAAGGGGGCATCTGAACATGCTTACTGAGTCAACGTAGTGGGTTTGAGAAGGTTAAGGGCCACTGCATTAGTGCATCAGACCCTCACAATGAACTCCCCAAGGTAGGTCAGGCCAGAATCATTGCTCTTCAGCAGACAAAGCCTGAACAATTGTAAAATAGGCTCACACACACCCAGCCAAGCAGATGTGGGGCCGAGTTCAGATGCTCAGCTCTGTTCACAACATGCTACTTCCTCGTTATTCCTTAGAAATGGATATCACTTTGCTTATTCATACAAACTTCCTAAATTTTATATGAATCAATCTCATCTACTATAGCTGCAAGAAAAAGGTTTACTCAAGTTTCACATTAGTGTTCAAACCACTAATTGGAAAAGCAATTCTAACTGCTGTTAGCACGTTTTGGGGGTAGTTTTACTCCTAGGTGGAGGAAAGGTTCACAGTTATAATTTCTTAATGGATTATACTTTTATCAAATAATTTCTGTCCCTTGTAGCATCCTTCCCATTGAATTCAAATGTTTCCAATACTGACATTGCCTCACATACTTTTCTTCTCATTAGCATTTGCCTGGTATACCTGGATCACACAATCATACTTTTGTATCTAGCTTTTTTTTTTTTAGGAGATAGGGTCTCACTCTGTCACTCAGTGTGGGCAAGAGAGCAAGACCTTTTCTCAAAAAAAAAAAAAAAAAAAAAAAAGAAAAGAAATTTATTCTGGAGGTTGGGAAGTCCAAGATCAAGATGCCAGCGTCTGAGGTGAGCCTTCTTTCTGCTGCCTCCCATGATGGAAGGTGGAAGAGCAAGAGAGCCCACTCTCTGAAGCCCTTTTTATAATGGCATTAATTCATTCATGAAGGCTCTGCCATTAAACACCTCCCATTAGGCTCTACCTCCCAACATGTGTGCATGGAGGATTCCATTTCCCACACATTAATTTTGGGGGAAACACATTCAAACTGTGGCATTTACTTCTCTAATAATTAAAGAGTATAGGTTATTTTGCCTTCCTTTAAAGGGTACTGAGTTTTAACAAGTAGTCAAATCACTAACTGATCCATTTAATCCTTTTAGACTTAGTTTTATTCTTTGTTAGGGCAGTCTACTTAAACATTGTTCTTAGTTCCCAGTTGTGGGCCTTACTGTGGAATGTGATCTTAACTTTTACATTGTGTCCTACTTCAGGTCTTAACTAAATGCCTGAGGCGTTCACAGGATCCACCCACACTGGCAAGGCCGGAACTTCAATGTCTCCTCAGCACATAAACCTCTGATACCTCTGCTCAGCTCTTTTCCCCACAGCAGCGACTCTCTGCTGAGTCTCTCACAGTCTTTCATTATGTGTTTATGACCAAGGTCTTAGTCAAGCATGAGAAGGACCTCTGGGCACTCCCCTGCCTGTACAGCCTCCTTCTCTTCTGTACTTCGCTCTGCAAATTCCAGCCACTTTGGCAGACCCAAACTCCACTCTCTACCTGCTTAGCTTGGCAAGACCACTGTACTCTGCTTGGGCTCCACATTACTGTACAGTGGTCTAATAAATACTCCCAGTAGAAAACTGGGGTGACAGTGGGATCACAATCTTGTTATTAGCCAATGCCTGAAAATAACTGACTTCCATTTTGTCCAGTTTTATAACTGCAATTGTGTAAATGGGCAGCTAAGTACCAGTTACACAGCTGAGTAACTGATACTCAGCTGTGGCCAGAAGCAGAATTCAATTATATGTATTTTTAAGCCTTTCTGTTTCTATAGTAACTTCTTCCTTGCAAGCTGATTTTTCTGTTTGAGTCTGATGCCTATATTTTCTTTTATTTTGGTTATTATTCAGAACGTGTTCATACTAGTGATTTCAAACAGCATTTAATAATTCTGAGTTCTTTTTTAACAGGGCTGTTGGTTTTCTTTTCCTCTAAAAACATCTACTGCGATTTTGATGATAAAGTTACCTTCATAATCGGAAGAAGGTCTTCTACTTTGTGTACCTTTTCCAGGGCTTCTCGAACTTCCAGCAGTCCTTTAGGATTATTAGCTCTTAAAGAGAGACAGAGAGAGATGGCAACTGAGATTAATGCAAAAATGTCATAAGTACCATGCTATTATCTTTAATTTAAATAAATTGACCTCAATTTTGAGTAGCTTAATATTAAAAATGGTAGACCACAAATAAAGTTTCTAAATAATGGGATGGTTCAATTCTAATGAGTTTCGGACTATAGATGAGAATTAAAGAAACAGCAGCATATGAGAATTAAGGAAACATCTAGAAGGCAAAACAAGAAAAAGCAGAATGGATCGACAGTCAGTGTTTGTGCGAACGTGTCTGGTTATGAGTTTGGTCCTCAGACCTTGATTTTCCTATTCCAACTCTGAAATTAGACGTAGATGTTTTGTTTGGTTTGGTTTTGTTTCCTTTCTAAAGCTGCTCAAATGAATATTCTGCTAGGTTTTCCCACCAATTTTATATTTACTTGGTGATATTTAAGCATTCAGAATTTTTTCCCCTAGTGTTCCCCTCATTGTTTGTCTATACCATCCTGCCTTTCAAGGGAGGGAGAATAAGTATTAAAGCTGAAATTCCTAATAGATAAATCCAAAGAAACATCCTGCTTTATAGAAGAAAGAAACTAGAAAAGTCACAATAGTGCATGTAAAGTTAAAAACACTTCAGTTGAGGTCTATGGATTTTGTAAAGTTATTAAAAAGAAAGTGAATATGAAAGCCTTTATGATTCTAACACTAAGAAAAATTTCACAGACCTTGTTTAGCCTGTCAACAAGCTTAGTTCTCAAGTTTCAAAAACATAACAAATATAAAATACATGAAATCAACTCATTACTAAGAAGGAGAAAATTAAAGGCTTACCCATGATAAACAAGAATCCTATCTTTAATAAAATGAAGTATTTTCTCAAAATATTCCAGGTATCTCATGTTGATCACTTGACCCCTATAAGGCAAAAGTAATAAAATTAAGAATATTTTTACAGAAGAATATGCTCAAGCCAACATCTAATTTCAAAGTTAATTAAAAAAAAAAACAACCATAAGAAGCTATGAGAATAATGTAGAAAAAAAGTCCGAGAAATTTGCTTGTTCATAGTCAATGAATGGAGAAGTAAAGCACTGTCTTCGCAAGACTGCCTGCCAGCTCACAGGGCCTACCCTGGCCAGAGAGGCATCAAACTCAGAGCCAGATAAGCCACAATGGGAAGAAAAATCCCCCAGCACTAAATTGAGGTTCAAACTTCCATATCAACATCCTCGGACGGACCCCATCACTTGTGGGCAGTATGCCATCTCCCTGCCCTCAGTTCTCCCAACAGCATTATCTAACACCCTGTCTTGCTCTCTAGCTCACTAACAATCTCCTTTCCTCTACCCACTCTGAATATTATTTTCTTCATATTTCTGTCCCTTTGGATCTTTTTCTTTTAAACTCTCTTCCAGAATTCCATGTTCAGCCAACATGCTGAGTCACATGACACAGCCGACTGCTCCTGGGACATCACTCCCTGGGTTCCCACCAAGCATACCAAACCTCAAAGGTAACTATCAAATAATAATTCTCTCCTGCACCCCACACTTCTCCCAGCCTCCCCACTAAACGCATCCACCTACTTTTTGTTCTGGTGCTCTCTGGTCTAATGGGACAACTTTGTACCTGAGCGGGAAGGTGGCCTTCCTCTAACTCCATAGCCCTCTCCCATTGCAGCCCACCACCAATGTTCCCGATTCTACCTTCTGAGAGTCTAGCTCTCCCTCTCCAACTCACTACCACATAGCTTTCACAACCTTTGCACTTGTTCACCTGAAAAACTACACAATTTTCCAACCTCCTCCCTTGCCTCCAAGGTTCCTACCTCCTCTGCAATCTATTTTACCATCTGCTGCCATGGTGATCATCCCAATGTGCAAATCTGTTCCTGTTACTTCTCTGCTTATAATCCCTGAATGGCTCACCATTGTCTTTAGGGGAAAAAAAGTCCTTAGCTTAGACTATAAAATTATTTATGTTCTGACTTCTGCCTATCTTTCTAGCCTCAATTCCTGATACTCTCTTAATTGCAAACTCACCACCAGGCATAATGAGTTAGTCACAGTTTCCTGATCACGCCTACTTCATCCATGGGTCCATGTTAATCACCCCACCTCTCTCTGATTTCCATTTTTCCAAATAGCTCTGGTAGCACCAGAAGGCTGAATCAGGCACCCTTCTCCAGGTTCTCATGGCATCCTGTGCATGTGATCACCTCACTCCTAACACACTGTATGGTAGTTATCTGCTGGTCTGTCTGCTGTGAGCTTTCTGCAGGTGGAGCTGTACCTCCATTCTGTATCCCCATCACACAGCACAGCACACTGGCTGATCCACAGCAGCCTTCAATTAAATTCAGTTGCTTGAGTCTATCTACCTATGCCACAAATTATTACATGAGAAATAAGAATATACCAGTCATAAGGTGAAAATAAATGTTTTCTAGAAATTAAAAAAAATAAGTGTGCATATAAATTATATTTCCATTAAAACCCAAACTTAAATGTCAAAGGGGTATAGAATGATAGTTTCTTAATTCAGCTTCCTGGAACTAGAAGCATTTTAGAAGTGATACAACTACCATGTTTATAAATTTTATCTAAAATTAAATTCATTAAAAGACGAGCTAATATAGGTTTCCTTGAAACTGATATTCTTTAATATTTGTTCATCATTTATTTAGAAGGCAGCTAGGCACATACAGAAAGGGTAAAGAGGTGAGCATTTCACCCGTGTCCCCAGCTAGCAGAGCCTCGGGACAAAACAGAAGTTTTACAGCCAACCTGACTTGCCCTCCCCAGATGGCAGCTTAGTTACCAGGTAGTGTTATTTATCCAAGCCCTTTGTGTGTTGGGGTGGACAGGGAGCCTTTCCTCCACCATGAGAGACTTGTCAAATAATTTATTTGAGCTATGTATTATTAACAGAATATTATGGTAAATGTAATGTTCTCCATCTAATTATCTTCTACGATGTTTTAGGACTCCTTAAAGACTGATGTCCTAGGAAAACATCTGCACTCTACCCTTCAGTTGTGCTCTATACCAGACAGAAGGGCCTAGGGAAGGAGCATGGCATGTGCTACGTTTCTTTCTGCAGCTGGGCTAGAGGAAAGGAACGCAGGCAGGACTCCGCAGGTGCAGAGTCAATCGGTATGTTTCCCAGTCAAAATGTCACCAGGAAAGAAGCAATGGGTCACTCCTGGTCTCCATGCCCTGTGTCTTGAGAATAAACTCCTAGGAAAACAAGAAAGATGCACAAAAGATTTGTACCTGATTAAATTGATGTGGTTGTTAAAACCTCTGCTAAGACTTCGTGCTGGCATTTGATCTAACCACAGCACAGGCTGGTCTGGGTCAGCAATCCTATAACACAGAGACCTTTATGAAACCTCCAAGTGTTCAGAAGCATTCCAAATAAAACATGCAGAGGTGTTTGCAAAGGTGGAGATAAAGCAACAGCTAGTGCATTATATCTAAAAATAAGATGTCCAAACCTATAAATTCCAGCTAGACCAGGCAAGAAGCCAGGTAAAGGTAAAGGTTTAGGAGCAGAGTATATTTTTTCTCATGCAAACAAATATCAAAGGTTCCTCTAAACTAGCTAGTTGCCAGGCACATCATTAACTATAAAGGGACTGGTCCAACAAAGTTCATTCAAAGGTACCACAGGTAACAGATCTGTTCTTTCAAAGAGACTGTTTCTAAAATGCTTCATTTAAGCAGGTGATTGGAAATGTAACAACAATCAACTGTTTTGAAAATATTAGTTAAGTGTATGTCAAAGAATAAAGATGTCAGCAATTTCTGACAAACTTTAGAGAGAAAAACCTAACTTAGAAGGCCTGGTGTTAGCAAACAAAACAGGGTTTATAGTTTGTTAGCTAAAACAGACTGACGTTATTTGACAATGATAAGACTTATAGTTTATTTTCACTGAAATGCTAGATACCTTCTCCATTTAACTGCAATGTCAAACATGTCTCTCCACTGCATCAACCGTGTCTTTCCATTCATTCGAACTTTCGAGTTGGTCCATGTACGTTGCACGGCTTGCATGACCTCCAATGCGGCCAAACCCATAGCTATGAGAAATGAATATTGAGAAGACAGCTAGTACACTTTAGAGGGACTGAGTTCCACCTACTTTACAGAGTCTCAGTGATAAGAGTTAACACATAAAGGGTCAGAAGTATTGGTGCTGTAACAAGACCCAAGGCACAGTTCAGTCATGATGGTCCTACTAAAATTAAAACCCGTCAGAGGGAACTAGAGACAACTCAAGTTGTCTGCTCCCAACTCTGCCTCCTACTGAAGCAAGTGGAGGTTTGCATTCTTTCTCATTCCTATAGTAAGGAAATAGCTCCCTGGATCAGCTGTCTGATTTCGAATAAGGACTTAAGACCTACACTCTAGTCTATACTACGGCAATAGTAAAGAAGCCAAGGATGGAAGCAGTCTTCTCTCAGAATTCAGTTTCAATGATTCTACACATTTCTGCTGTGATCACATGGAGATTTGAATAACCACAATAAATACTAATTTTTTTAAGAGCACAACATGGCTTAACCACCCTTGCTCTTATGCCAGGAATATTTTCATTTTCAAATAGTTTCCAGAATACCTCTGTGTATTCTCTTGTTTGGCAGGAAACCAGGAGTTTCATATTGCATCAGGGATCCCAAACGATCAGCCACACAAATCAGCTCCTGTACTTCAGGCTTATAACTCTCAAAATTCTGATGTAACACATCTCTGGAAGAAACATCATGTACATGATAAGGACTTTTACAACAGACATTTGGTAATCCAATTCCACCTGAAAAGCAGTCACTTCCTCCACTGGAAAACTAATGAAGCAGTCTAGGACCACATAATCCTTACTTCAGTGCTTTGCGCTCAACCATACCCTAATTTAAAAGGGAATCTTTGTGACAGCATGCGCGTAACTGCTATCACATGCTGGTTAGTAACAGTGATAACTATGATAACTAGTGTGCCATTCTGAAGACACTGCTTTCCATTATTTGCTTTCTAAACTTCTCCAGAATACATACCTGAATGGACTGCCCTTTTCAACAAGCAACCAAACCTTTGCCCTTTTCTCATTCCTCACCCCTGCCCAAGTTGTATTAGAACAAGTATACTTGGAATGATACATGGAAAGACTATTGTTTAGCTGCCAACCTGCTTGATGCTTTTATAACAAAGAATGAAACTCTAAATTAAAGGTTGTTCTGGGGATCTCCAAGACCATCCTCACTCAGGCTCAGAAATTGGCTGCGAGGGCTCAGTGGACTTAGCACATAATGATACTCACAACAGTGAGGATCATTTTTTGTTTTGTCTCCATTTGTGATTTATTACAGCAAAAGGAGACAAAACAAAACCAGCAGAGGGAAGAGGCACATTGGGAGAAGTCTGGAGGAAACCAGGCACAAACTTCCAAGGGTCCTCTCCCAAGGAAGTTGTATAGGACACATGCAATTCTCCCAGCAATTAGTTGTGAACACATGTGTAAAATGCTGCCAACCAGGAAAGCTCATGAGAGACTCAGTACCCAAAGATTCTACTGGGGGCTGGTTATAGACAACTTCTGCCTGGCAAGTTTCCAAATTCCAGATACCTAGAAGGAAAGCAAGTGTTCAAGAGAAACCACACTGTTTGAACAAACAGTTTAGGCGCAGGGAACCACTCCTATTAGTTCTGGGAGTGGTAAGAATCCCCTTGAAATCCAAATTCCCAGATACCAACCAAGGGTCACTCTGGCAAGCAGTCCTTTCTAAGGACAGTAGTCATAGATCTGCTATGTTAACTCTTTTGTGCATAGAAATATTTCTCAAAAAAGGAATGGTTAGAGAACATACATAACCTCATGACCAACCAATTTTCTTTTTATTATTTTTGATCATGTAATAGTTGAGACACACAGAAAAACACAAAGTCAAATTACCAGGCAAATCACTAGGTCAGGAGTTTGAGACCAGCCTGGCCAACACAGTGAAACCCTGTCTCTACTAAAAATACAAAAATTAGTTGCGTGTGGTGGTGCGTGTCTGTAATCCCAGCTACTCAGGAGGCTGAGGCAGGAGAACTGCTTCAACCTGGGAGGCAGAGGTTGCAGTGAGCTGAGATTGCACCACTGCAATCCAGCCCCTAGGAGACAGATCGAGGCTCAGTCTCAAAAAAAGAAGATATACCTAGACTCGAACATGCCCAAAGCAGAAAACCAAAATACCCACTGAATTAATGGAAGAATGAATAAATGAAGATGTGGCAAATTAAAAGAAATTGATTTCCGTCTGTACACAATGACATGTTAAATGACCAAGCCACAAGGTAAGGGACAGAGTGGTGTAAAATCTACGCACCACAGGTGTACAGAAGAGGGAGGAAGGGACAGAGGGAGGAGGGGCCATGCACACTGCATTCATGGGGCTTGTCTGGAAACACAATAAAGTGACTTCAGTGCTGCCTCTGGGAAGCCAGTCATACTTTTCAATCCGCACCCTCCTCTGCCATTGTGTGAACGTGCATAACTTGAAGCTCAGTGGGTTTGAGGAGAGATTTATGCACGCACGCTTGTATGTGCCTGAAAAACCGAAGGTCACGGGCAGTGCGGGGGGGGGGGGGGGGGAAGAGAGACAGACTTTTCATGTTACACCCTCCTGAGTGATTTGAATTTCTCCCTTGTACATGAAAGATAGCCAGACAAAAGGCAAGGGCGAAGGCTGGGGGTGGGAGGGTCGGTATCTGTGCAAATTGTCTGGGCCCCTCCCTAGAGTGGGCAGAACTGACTTCAGACCCCCCCCCAACACCCTTTTGGACCCTGCTGGCTGGGGGAAGGGAGTGGGAACAGACCCTGAGCCTCTTCCGTGACCCAGCTGGAGGCTGACAGACAGCCCTGCTTTCCTCGGCTTGGAATCTCTCCGTGCAAGCCCTGCAACCACCCCGACGCCCTCAGTGGGTGTGATGGAGGTGCCGAGGTCAGCCCAAGGGCGGCGGGGCTTCCTGACCTGCATTCCAGCAAGGGAGGCCTCCCAGACAAACCAGGTGCAGTAAGATCCAGGTTTCCACCTGGGCTCTGCCACCTGCAAGCAAGGAACCAACACCTTCTGACACCTCGGCTTTAGTGTCTAGAAAAATAAAATAACACGCGGCTCAGTGTGTAGCTATGAGGATAAACCCATCCACACCCAGCCCAAGACCTGTGGGCACACTGCAGCGTGGCATTGGCACAAAACACCAGTCTTGGTCCCTGTGTCCCCAGAGTGCTCCAACTCAAGGCAAAGGGTCAAGAGAAGGAGAGAGTTCTGGACATGAGGCCATGTTGGGCCCAGAACAAGTGTCTGGCCCTGTTCCCCAGTGCCCACACCTGGGACCCAACCCATCTGGCACGTGGCTGACAGAGGATCAGCTTCACACACTGCTCGGGAACACCCCTCATTTTTGGTCTCCCTGTCACTCAAGCTGGAGTGCAATGGCCTGGTCATAGCACACTGCAGCCTCGATCTTCTGGGCTCAAGAAACAATCCTCCCACCTCAGCCTCCTAAGTAGCTGGAACTTCAGGTGGGATAGAGCTATACCAGGAAAAGAAAAAAAAAATACACACACACACACACACTCACATAAATAAAACAGAGTCGCTGGGATCACAGGTACGCATCACCACACAAAACTAATTTTTAGGCAGGGTGCAGTGGCTCACGCCTGTAATCCCAATACTTTGGGAGGCTGAGGCAGGCGGATCACCTGAGAGCAGGAGCTCGAGATCAGCCTGGTCAACATGGTGAAATCCTGTCTCTACTAAAAATACAAAAAAATTAGCCAGGCATGGTGGCACATGCCTGTAATCCCAGCTACTGGGGGGACTGAGGAAGAAGAATTGCTTGAACTTGGAGGCAGAGGTTGTGGTAAGCCAAGATCGTGCAACTGCACTCTAGCCTGGGCAACAAAAACGAAACTCTGTCTCAAAAAAAAAAAAAAAAAAAAAATTAGAGGAGCATGGTGCCACGCACCTGTAATTTCAGCTACTCAGGAGGCTGAGACAGGAGAATCACTTGACCCTGGGAGGCGGAGGTTGCGGTGAGCCAAGGTCACACCACTGTACTCCAGCCTGGGCAACAAAGAGCAAAAATCTGTCTCAAAAAAAAAAAAAAAAAAAAAAGAAAAAGAAAACCTAATTTTTAAAGTTTTGTAGAGCCAGGGTCTCCCTATGTTGCCAAGACTGGTCTCAAACTCCTGGGCTCGAGCAATCCTCCCGCCTCAGCCTCCTGAGCACCTGGAACCCCAGGCTTGCACGCACCACCACACAAGGCTAATTTTTAATTTTTTTTACAGAGATTAGGTCTCACTATGTAGCCCAGGCTGGTCTCAAACTCCCAGCCTCAGGTGATCCTCCTGCCTCAACATTCACATCTCACCTGTAAAGCTCATGTTAAGCTTTAAAGGTTACAGGTGAGCTTTTCAGGTCACTTCCAAATGGCCCCTCGAAAAGCTGACCACCAGAGTCAGTGTAAGGCCGTTCTTGGGGAGGAGACTGGATGCGGGGCTTCATTCCATGGGCAAGGTTTCCTTAAAATGGGCACGGGAAGTGCACAGGTGTTCGCTGCATTTGTCTTTATTTCTTCAAAAACATTTCATGAGAAAAAACAGCCACTTCTGCTGCTCCCAAAAGGCTTACTTTAGGATCTGGGTTGGAAACGTATGGGGCAACTCACAAAGTCAAAGTGTTGCGTCTACTTCAGGAGTCCCCAAGAATGTAGGATTCCAGAAGGTAGCAAACAACTCTGAAATCACGCAGTGACAGGGCACTGGGAGGCATGTGGGCAGGGCTGAGAGGCGGCCACCTAGTGGAGAGAGGTGTCTGTGGGTGTCCTGCTGGTA
Organism: Cacajao melanocephalus; assembly: GCA_963573385.1. Taxonomy (NCBI): domain Eukaryota; kingdom Metazoa; phylum Chordata; class Mammalia; order Primates; family Pitheciidae; genus Cacajao; species Cacajao melanocephalus. Next base: position 28,956 of record CAUYLG010067400.1, read on the forward strand.
TCTCAAGTAGGCCAAGGCCTCTGTGGTATCCCCACGCACTACTTGGGGCAGCTGCCCTTTCCCCCTGCCCTCAACTGCCAGTCAGATCTCAGGAGTCAGGGCACTCAATGTGGGCCCCATCAAGGTGGGCTCTGGAGAAAATCCCCTGAACTGAGGACACCCAAACCTGATAAACCAATGTGTAGCTTCTTGAGTCAGAGGACTGGGGGTCAATCGGTAGGGGGTTCCCTCTCAGGGCTGGTCCCCAAGCTCTACCTTCAAGGGTTGACAGCTTCCCCTGTAGTCCTGGCCTGCGGGTGACAGTCCACTTAGTTGCGGGGTGTGCGAAGGGCAACCCCAAGAAGAGAAGGCCAAGACAAAGAAAGAGCTTGGCATTTCTGAAAAGGACACGGGGCACCCCCTTCATTGGGAGCTATTACATGCAAATGTCTCCCGCATCCATGCTAATCAGCTGCCACCGCCTGGGGCTTTGTGCACTACAAAAGAGACAGCAGATGTGAGCTGGGGTTCCACAGTCCCAGAAAGCGCAGGAGCTTAGTGGATAATTATGAAAAGCGGCAGTGGGGGGGTGGAGGGGTTCGCGCAAAGCCACAAAACCGGCCTGCACCAGCCCCCTCGCTCCACGCTCTGGTGGCTGAGCCAGCTCTCCCCGCCTTTCTTCTCCCGCTGGCCAAGACTTTGAAGCTGTGATTTATGGAGCCCCAGGAAGCACTCTTACATGTAGGCTGTGCAGGGCCTAGGTTAGTGCTCAAATCACCCTCCAGGTCACCCTTAGTCCTATTTTTAAGAGGGGAAACCAAGAAACAGAGTGATGACAGGCTCCAAGGGGCTTAGCTGGGGCCCAGCAGCTGGTCCAAAGACAGCCAAACGCCATCCCAGCCTCCAGGGGTGAGGGAGAATCCAGCCGGGAGGCAGTGGGGGCCACAATCAGGGGACCAGGTTCCACCTGCGCTCTGGGCCTGGGCAATGCCAGGCCAGGCTAGTTGACCCTGAGCCTCACCACTACAAGGAGGCCATCAAGCCTGCCTCCTGGTGCTAAAGAGAGTCAGTCACATTGAGACACATGGCAGGAGCTGGGCACAGCTCCCTAGGGGGACTAGGCCAGTAGAAGCTCTTTGCAGAAGGGACACCCACAGTGACCTGGAAGGTGGGGTTGAATGAGGCACATCATGAAGCAAAAAGAAGACCCCAGGCTGCCGAGAGGGACCATCTCCCAAAGTGACTGGGACCCTCCACACTCTGGCTCTCATTGCCAAGGACAGCGAGTTCAGTGCAGCAAGCTGGGCTGAGACCTGCCTTCAGTCTTGCAAAAGGGCCTCACCCAGAGGAGGCGGGCGCGGGGGGCGCTCCAGAGAGGCTAGGGCAGAGGCAGCCTCCTTGGAGAATAGCCAACAGAGGGAAAACAAAGGGAAATTGCAGTTAGGTCAGGGAGAAACTGCCCTGGGGCTGAGGCCCCACTTGAAGTCCCTGCCTAGTGCACATCTTAAAATGTTTTGAGGCAGAGCACGCTGGCACATGCCTGTAATCCCAGTGCTTCGGCAGGCCAAGGCAGAGAGATAGCTTGGGGCCACGAGTTTCAGACCAGCCTGGGTGACAAGGCGAGACCCCATTTCTACAAAAACTAAAAGATTAAAAAAATAGAGAATAAGAAAAGGTTTTGACCATCAGCCAGAGAAACAGGATATCCTGGCCACAAAGCTGCAGGAAGGGGCTCTGCCAGGTCCCAGGGCACTCCAGGAGCCCTTTTAGCCCCCCCTCAGGCTCAGAGAACAGTATGTTTGGGTTAGGAAGGCGCCTTCCCCGCCAGGACCTGCAGGCTGCTTCACCAGATGTGATTCCAGATGTGGTACAGGCAAGGGAGGCAGACACTAATGCCGCAAAGAAACTGGACACAAGGCAGGAACCAGGGGAGATGGGAGACTGGCTTTGGCGAGCTCTGAAAGAGGTCACTATGGCCAACATGGTGACACAGGACAAGGACCAGGAGCAGCAGGGGTGAGCCTTGGGCAGGCACTTCCTCCATGGCCTTGTGCTGCCCTGTGAAGGAGTCAGGGACTGGGAGAAGTGGCAGGAGGGGCTGCAGGGCTGGGGGCCGAGTGAAAGGCTCAGTGCCAAACCTGAGTTCACATCCCAACTCTGCCACTGAACTTTTAGTGCCTCAGTTTCCTCTTATAAAAATTAGGGAGTGAGCCGGGCATGGTGGTGCCCGCCTGCAGTCCCACCTCCTCAGGACGCTGAAGCAGGAGTCCCAGCTACTCAGGAGGCTTAGGCAGGAGGATCACTAGAAGCCAGGAGTTGGAGACCAGCCTGGGGAAAATATTGAGACATCTTTTAAAAAAAAAAAAAAAGATAAAAAATAAGAATGAGGGAGCAGGCGGAGCATGGTGACTCACGCCTGTAATCCCAGCGCTTTGGGTGGTTGAGGTAGGAGGACTGCTTGAGCCCAGGGGCCACGAGTTTGAGACCAGCCTGGTCCTTGAGGATGGACATTCCAGAGAATTCGCCACATTCTTCCTTGAGCCTAGGAGTTGGACAGCATCCTAGGCAACACAGTGAGACCCCGTCTCTACAAAAAATACAAAAATTAGCCAGGTGTGGGGGCACCTGCAGTCCCAGCTACTCGGAAGGCTGAGGCAGGAGGATCAACTGAGGAGCCTGGGAGGTCGAGGTTGCAATGAGCTGTGTTCACACCACTGCATTCCAGCCTGGGCAACACAGCAAGAAATAAGGGAGTGAGCTGTGGCTGCGGGGGCTCCCCGTGGAGGGCTGTCCTGATAGTGACAGCAGTCATGAACACGAAGCTCTTGGAACCAGGCCTGCCTGGCGTGTCATTCCTGCTTGGCAAACAGTAGCTACGGCAGTGCCTGGCAGCACTGATGAGCAGGACTTGGGGTGTGTGAGGGGGAGTAAGGCTGGGCATCCCATCACCCCACATCTAGGGGCTCCAGGGCTCAGAGGCAGAGGCAGGCAGAGGCAGGCTCCTCTCTGAGGGCACAGGATGGACATCTGGAAGCTCCAGCCTGTCTTCGGCTTTCCCTCCCACTCGAGGAAGAATGCAGCAAATTCTCTGGACTGTCCCTCCTCAGTCTTTGATGATTTATTCACATGCCCCCTGCCCAGGATGGGTAACAAGAGCATCCCTCTTTCGTGAGAGCACTGATCGGCCAGGGGCCTTTCTCAGTCCCCGCAAGGAGCAACACCCATGCCCACACCGCAGAGCAGGTTTTCTATACGTAAAACCACATGTGTAACATGTGTAACACATCCGGCAAAAATGAACCCCAGCTCCGAGAAGACAATTAGCGGGAGAAAGACCTGCCAACAACTTAAAGAAAAACAGCTCAGATCCACGCCTGCCAAGGCTAATGAATCGATTTAAAGAGACAGACAAAAAAGAAGAATAAAAGGGGGTTCTCCTGGCAGGGGTGGGGGGGCACAGAGTTCCCCAAACCAGTTTGGAACTGTTTAAAAGAATGCCCCACCTGGCAGCAGGGGACAAACGATGAGAGGAACAGACAGGGAATGAGGGGCTGTCCCACTGAACAAAACCTACCCAGAGGGGGACAAGTTCCACATCTGGCTTTGGGTGATGGTGACATGAGTGTCCATAATTGTCAAAAGCATCAAACAGAACAACTAAGGCCTGGGCATCTGTGTGTGCTGACTAAACAACAATTAAAATAAAGTGGCTCACGTCTGTAATCCCAGCACTCTGGGAGGCCGAGGTGAGTGGATCACCTGAGGTCAGGAGTTTGAGACCAGCCTGGCCAACATGGTGAAACTCCGTGTCTACTAAAAGTACAAAAATTAGCTGGGTGTGGTGGTGCGTGCCAGTAATCCCAGCTACTCAGGAGGCTGAGGAAGGAGAATCACTTGAACCTGGGGGACAGAGGTTGCAATGAGCTGAGATCACACTACTGCACTCCGGCCTAGGCAACAGAGTGAGACTCTGCCTCAAAAAAAAATTAAAATAAAAAAATAAAGAAGGCCGAGTGCGGTGGCTCACGCCTGTAATCCCAGCACTTTGGGAGGCCGAGGTGGGTGGATCACAGGGTCAAGAGAGCAAGACCATCCTGGCCAACATGGTGAAACCCCGTCTCTACTAAAAAATACAAAAATTAGCTGGGCGTGGTGGCACACGCCTGTAGTCCCAGCTACTCAGGAGGCTGAGGCAGGAGAATTGCTTGAACCTGGGAGGCGGAGGTTGTAGTGAGCCAGGATCGCACCACCGCACTCCAGCCTGGCGTCTGGTGACAGAGCGAGACTCTGTCTCCAAATAAATAAATAAATAAATAAATAAAATAAAGAAGTGATGCAGAGAATAAACACCAGAGGAAACACAGGAGGGGCCCAGAATCTCCAGACCCAACTCCTTCAGCCCTGTGTTAGGCCTGGTCTCCATTTCCTTCATGTAACTGGTTTTCAGGTAACAAAGGCAGTTACGGGGGAAGGGGGGACAACGGGGGACTCCAGATTCTTCAACCAAAAGTCAGAGCTGTGTAGTGTCAAAGCAGCAGGGTGGGCTGGGCACAGTGACTCAAGCCTGTAATCCAGGCCCTTTGGGAGGCCAAGGAGGGGAGGATTGCTTGAGGCCAGGAGTTTGAGACCAGCTGGACAACATATTGAGACCCCATCTCTACATTTAAAAACAAATAAACAAAAAAACAGAGTCTTGCTCTATCACCCAGGCTGGAGTGCAGTGGCATGATCTTGGCTCACTGCAACCTCTGGGATTACATGTATGAGCCACCACACCAAGCCAATCTTTTTTTAATTAGCCGGGCGTGGCAGTGCATGCCTATAGTCCCAACTATTTGGGAGGCTGAGGCAGGACTGCTTAAGCCCAGGAGTTCAAGGTTAACAGCTATGATTGCACCACTGCACTCCAGCATGGGGAACACAGCGAGACCCTGAATCTTAAACCAAAAAAAGTGGCAGGGCAGGCACCACGGTTTCTTTGGGCAGATCTGGAGGCTGCTCAGGGTCCTCCCTGCGTGATTCCTGAGACTAAATCCTGAAGCTCACCAAGCAGGTCCCCAGAGTGAGATCAGGAAGCAGGCCCAGACGGTGCTGGAGAAGGCCCCTGGGACAGATAAATCACACTGGGAAACGGACTCCTCCTCAGTCACTGGGGACAAGGGGGTCTTGGGCAGGATTCCCAAGGCTCCTGTGTCCTGTCTACCCCCCCACCTGGCCACCCTGGGATACATCTTATCTTCCAGGCCACACAGCAGGCTTAGACCAAGGATTCACCTATGCTAGGTGTGGGCCAATCCTCGAAAGCCCCCTCCATTTGAAACTGGAGGGAGAACCACAGTCCCCTGGGCAAGGTTGCAAGGTCAAGCCAAGGTGAGGTTCCCATGTATGCTAATCAGGACCACCTGCAGCCTCTAACCCGGGGAGTGCTGGGGGGTGGGGGTGGGGGGTGGGGCTGGCATTCCAGCCAGGAAAGGCAGAGAGCAGCAGGGCTGACCAGAGACCCTGTGGACACCTGGGTCCCCCTCCTTTGCAGCTCACATCTCTCTGGCCAGGCCAGCCTCTCCCCTACCTCTCCTTAGCTCCTTAGCTGCCATTCTCTTCAAGGTGCTCCCTGGGCCACTTCCCCAGCAGAAGAGATGGGGTTCTTTGTCTGCCGTCTCTCTGCTCCCCAAGACTGAGGTTGGGCGTGGTGGCTCACACCTGTAATCCCAGCACTTTGGGAGGCCAAGGCGGGGGGATCGCTTGAGGTCAGGAGTTCGAGGCCAGCCTGGCCAACATGGTAAAGCCCTGTCTCTACTAAAAATACAAAAAAATTAGCCAGGCGTGGTGTCACACACCTGTAGTCCCAGCTACTCAGGAGGCTAAGGCATGAGAATTGCTTGAATCCGGGAGGCAGAGGTTGCAGTTGGCAGAAATTGCACCAGTGTACTCCAGCCTGGGTGACACTGAGACCCTGTCTCAAAAAAAAAAAAAAAAAAAAAAAAAGAAAGTGCACGGGAGATGGGGGCTGTGTCTGACTTGGGCAGGGCTGTGTATACAGTCCAGGCACAGATGTTTACCCTGGCCAAGGCCACACCGAATCCTCCCACCAATAAAGAAGCTGAGGTTCGGGGACACTGAGGCATTTGCCCACGATCACCCTGCCAGGAAAGCACGTGGCCCAGAGCTAGGCAGGAGCCTGGCCTCCATCACAGGCGTCCCTTTCCTCCTACCCCTCCCGCTGCATGCCCAGGCTGCCCTTGGCCATGCCAGGCCCACAAGTTCATTCCCAGAGCAGGTCTTCCCTCCTGCAGTGCCAGACACTATTTTAAGCACTTTACTTCTATCAGCTCACCACTCACAACCCTCTAAGGCAGACGCTGTCAAGATCCACAAATGACGGCCAAGGAAACTGAGGCACAAAGTGGTCACCGGGATGCTAAGAGGTAGTGTCAGGACTTGCCAGCTGGCCCCTGCTAGGGCTATTACCACAAACATCACTCTGCCCTCAGCCTCCCTCTCAGCAGAGCCCCTCCCCCAGCATCCAGAAGCCCCTCAGCTCATTTTAAGTAATTGCTGATTTAGCACTGGTCACACAATGTCCCCAGGCCCGCAAATGTGGGACCTTGTGTTTATCTCGGGTGTCACCACATCCCCGGGCTCCTACAACAGTAACTGGTGCACAGCAGATGCTCGGTGAATTTCTGCTGACCATTTAAAACTGGCTGGATGGGAGCTACTGCACTGTGGAGACAGCGAGTCCACTCTTGCTGTGTGTTTCTGACTGAATGAATGGAAGGGTGGGTCTCAGTGGGCTGGGAAAGGTTGGTGTCCCCCCTGCTTTCTCTGCAGCTCCACTGTCACCTCCCCCAAGACCCGCCATCTGGTAGCCCCTTCCCACCAGCCCGCCAGGGGGCTGCTCTCTGAGGTCGCCTGTGACCTCCTGATCAGAAATCCAGTGACTGCCCCTTGGCTCCCGCTCTGACCTCTCACAGCATCTGACATTGCTGACCTCTCCTTCCTGTCCTTTCAAAGCTTCTCTCCTGTCCCTGGAGAGGTGTCCTGACCCTGCACAGAGAGCCTCCCAATCCCTTACCAGCTGGGATTACCACTCCCCAATCTGGTGCTGTCCTCCAGGGACTGGTATCCTTTCTCAGTCACAGATCCCTCTGAGAAGCTGACCGAAATAAGGGGAGGCTCTGTGCAGAAAAATGTGCAGAGAATTCCCAGCTACACCATGGCCAGTTATGGAGCGCTTACTTGGGGCCAGGCACAAAGGGCAAAGCTTTGCTTTTCTTCATTTTTACCACACCACAAGTCATTAAGCAAGAAGCATTTTTTTTTTTTAAAGATAAAGTCTTGCTTTGTTTCCCAGACTACAGGCAAGTGCCACCATGCTGGCTAATTACTTTTTAAGAGATACAATTTTAGGCCGGGTACAGTGGCTCATGCCTGTAATCCCAGCACTTTGGGAGGCCAAGGCGGGCGGATCACAAGGTCAGGAATTCGAGACCAGCCCTGACCAACATGGTGAAACCCTGTCTCTACTAAAAATACAAAAATTAGCGGGTATGGTGGCATCCACCTATAATACCAGCTACTCAAGAAGCTGAGGCAGGAGAATCGCTTGAATCCAGGCAGAGGTTGCAGTGAGCTGAGATCATGCCACTGCACTCCACCCTGGGTGACAGAGCGAGACTCTGTCTCAAAAAAATAAATAATAAAAGAGAGATACAGTTTCACTGTGTTGCCAGGGCTGGTCGTGAATTCCTGGTCTCAAACCACCCTCCTGCCTTGGTCTCCCAAAGCCTGGGATTACAGGCATGAGCTACTGCACTCAACTGGGGTGAACCATTTTATGTGTGTTTCCTCCCCTCCACAAAAACCTCCAAGGAGATGCCACTGTCACCCTCTTTCAGGGAGGGAAAGTGAAGCTCAGAAGCTTGTCCAAGGTTACAGCCACTGATTCTTGTCCTTTTACCCTTTGCAAAACTGTGTCCAATTGTGAGGGGTTCATGGGACCACCCCCAGGGGCCATCCACAGACCAGATTAAGAATCTAAGCTCTGGGCTGGGCACGGTGGCTCACGCCTGTAATCCCAGCACTTTGGGAGACCCAGGCAGGTGGATCACCTGAGTTCAAGACCAGCCTGGCCAACATGAAGAAACTGTCTCAAAAAAAAAAAAAAAAAAAAAAATCTGAGCTCTGGCCAGGCATGGTGGCTTAGGCCTGTAATCCCAGCACTTTGGGAGGCTGAGGCGGGTGGATCATGAGGTCAGGAGTTAGAGACCAGCCTCGTCAATATGGTGAAATCCCGTCTCTAATAAAAAATACAAAAATTGGCCAGGCGTGGTGGCTCACACCTGTAATCCAAGCACTTTGGAGGCCAAGGTGGGCGGATCACCTGAGGTTGGGAGTTCAAGACCAGCCTGACCAACATGGTGAAACCCTGTCTTTAAAAAAAATAAATAAATAAAAATAATAATAATAAAAAAATACAAAAATTAACCCGGTGTGGTGGCGCGCACCTGTAATCCCAGCTACTCAGGATGCTGAGGAAGGAGAATAGCTCGAACTCATGACGCGGAGATTGCAGTGAGCTGAGATCGTGCCATTGCACTCCAGCCTGGGCGACAGGCCCAAGACTCCAACTCAAAACAAAAACAACAAAAAACAAAACAAAACAAAACAAAACACAACACCTAGCTCTGAGCTGAAGGAACTGATGGAAGCCCCTCCCAGCCTCAACTCTCCACCTCAAGCAGCCAGGTGGGCCCCTCCATCCTGCCCTTGCTTAAGTGGCTGCTTCGCCAGATGTCCCTGCAAACTCACAACCTCCCATGGTCTTTAGCAGATCCTAGAAGCAGAGCAGGTTTCCACAGAAAGGAGACACACTTGCCATGGAGGTCTTCTTGAGCCTCCCCACCTGCTAAATCCAGCCTGGCCTGAGGTGTGTGGGGCCTGGCATCCCAAAGTCATTCGCAAGTGCACCCCCACTCCAGCTTCTGCTGAAAGGCCCTGCCCATCCATCTCACCCAGACACCTCCACACAGGAGACCAGTGCTTGGTGACCAGGAACTACTCACAGCACTGGCCACTTTCCATTAAGATCCTACCTGAGGCTGGGAGCGGTGGCTCATGCCTGTAATTCAAGCACTTTGGAAGGCCAAGGCGGGAAGATCACTTGAGGTCGGGAGTTCAAGACCAGCCTGGCCAACATAGTGAGACCCCATCTCTACTAAAAATACAAAAATTATCTGAGTGTGGTTGCCCACACCTCTAATCTCAACTACTCGGGAGGCTGAGGCTTGGCTCACTACACCCCAGGAGGCAGAGGCTGCAGTGAGCCAAGATCGAGCCACTGCGCTCCAGTCTGGGCGACAGAGCAAGACTCCATCTCAAAAAAAAAATCCTTGGCCGGGCGCGGTGGCTCACGCCTATAGTCCTAGCACTTTGGGAGGCCGAGGTGGGTGGATCACCTGAGGTCAGGAGTTCAAGACCAGCCTGGCCATGATGGTGAAACCCCATCTTTAAAAAAAAAAAAAATCCTTGATTCTGACCCGGTCCTACTTCCATGTTTAGCCCCTCCACTCCTCACAGGGGACGCTGTGCTCCAAGACAGGTGGCTGTCTCCAGCCCTGGCCCACCTGAGCTCCTCTCTATAACCCAGAAACGTCCTTCCCAACATTCTGGCCAGGTCCAGATCCTACCCACTGTGGCCAACGTGACTCCCTGTATGTTTTCCCTTTGTCCATGGAAATTGGAGCCCTATGTTCAGCTGAGCACATGGCTGCTCAGACTGAAGACTACATCTCCCAGCGTCCCTTACAGCTAGCAGTGATCATGTGACTACATTCTAGCCAACAAAATGAAAGCAGAAGCACCTTGCATCAGCTGCTGGGAACCTTTCTTAACAAACACCTGGATGTGATCTTTGCACCCTTTCTCCTTTGTCCCTTCCTTTGTCCTGCTGCCTGGAAGCCAGGATGTAATGGCAGGACTCCAGCAGCCATGCTGAAACATGAGGACAAGCCTTCACCTTAAGAATGGCGGAGGGATAGGCACGGTGGCACGTGCCTGTAGTCCCAGCTATTCGGGAGGCTGAGGCTGGAGGATCTCTTGAGTCCAGGAGTTCTGGGCTGTAGTGCACTATGCCGATCGGGTGTCCACACTAAGTTTGGCATCAATATGGTGACCTCCCAGGAGTGGGGGACCACCAGGTTGCCTAAGGAGGGGCGAACCGGCCCAGGTCGGAACGGAGCAGGTCAAAACTCCTGTGCTGATCAGTAGTGGGATTGCACCTGTGAATAGCCACTGCACTCCAGCCTGGGCAACATAGTGAGACCTCGTCTCTATTTAAAAAAAAAAAAAAAAATGGTGGAGGATCGGCTGGGCGCAGTGGCTCATGCCTGTAATCCAAGCACTTTGGGAGGCTGAGGCAGGTGGATCACCTGAGGTCAGGAGTTTGAGACCAGCCTGGCTAACATGGCGAAACCTCATCTCTACTAAAAATACAAAAATTAGCCAGGTGTGGTGGCATGTGCCTGTAGTCCCAGCTACTTGAGTGTGAGGCAGGAGAAT
>CAUYLG010067403.1:0-52680 GCA_963573385.1 Cacajao melanocephalus
AAAGAAGGAAAGAAGGAAAGAAGGAAAAAGAAGGAAAAAGAAGGAAAAAGAAGGAAAAAGAAGGAAAAAGAAGGAAAGAAAGAAAGAAAGAAAGAAAGAAAGAAAGAAAGAAAGAAAGAAAGAAAGAAAGAAAGAAAGAAAGGTTACTGTTCCTAAAGGTAAAAGAATTGAGGCAGTTTATTAAAACATACTTAATGTACATAATGATACACATATGTAATCTAAATAAAGATAAGAGGGACAAGGTTTAAAAAAATAGATCAAGGCAGGGTATGGTGTTTAACGCCTGTAATCTCAGCACTTTGGGAGGCAAAGGTGGGGGGATCATGAGGTCAGGAGTTCAAGACCAGCCTGGCCAACATTATGAAACCCCGTCTCTGCTAAAAATACAAAAATTAGCTGGGAATGGTAGTGGGTTCCTGTAATCCCAGTTACTCGGGAGGCTGAGGCAGGAGAATCGTTTGAAACCGAGAGGCGGAGGCTGCAGTGAGCTGAGATCCAGCCTTTGCACTCCAGCCTGGGTGATGGGGCAAGACTCTGTATTAAAAAAAAAAAAAAAAAAAAAAATCAGGTACAGATAAATTCAATACATAAAAGACACCTGTCAATGGTGCAGTGCCACTGTCAAAGGTGAGAAGAGAACAAAACAAAAAGAACACAAAGCCAAACACTGAGAAGCTCTCCTAAACTCAGCTATGGGCTGAGGTCACGACTATCAGTTTAAGTGAGATTTTTGCACACTCCGTGAATTGAAAACATCCCAGCAGTCGCCCATTCTCATAGATAATTGAGAGTTGGCTGCTGTTAGACCTTAACACACTCAAAGTGGTTGAGTCCCTGGCAACCAGATGCTATTGCTTAAAACAGTTTAGGCTCTCAGCCCTGAAGGATTCCTAAAATTGGATTACAGTCCCTCCAGATAATCTGAGAAATACAGCATGACGAAAAGGAAACCTTAAAAAAATATTAACTCCTCCATAACAACAACATTTTGAAAGCTGAGCACAGCATGACTGAGGTAGAAAATCTCATCAGTGAGGGCTTAAGGGCAATAACGTACACAACGGGAGAGTCCAAAAAGGCAAAAAGAACCACACAACAGAAGATAATATAATGGCAGCCAGAAGAGAAACTGAGCACCATATAATTCTCAGGCCTCTCCAAGGACAGAAGCCTGGTTTGCTAACTGAAGAAAGGCAATCAGAACACTCAAATTTCTATGCTGCTTCTCCCACTCAAATCTAATCCACTAAAGCAACACATACACACATTTGAGAGGATACGTAATTCTAATAATACTTGCTTTAATTAACCACTATTCGTTTTACATGCAATATGTTCTTTTTTATAAAATCTGACCAGACATTTTTCCAAAGTTATACAAATAGCCAACAAGTACATGAAAATGTGCTCAACGTCATTAGTTATCTGGGATATGCAAATCAAAACTGCAATGAGATGTCATCTTGTACCTGTTGGGATGGGTATTATCAAAAACACAAGAGGTACTTGTCAGTGGGGGTGTGGAAAAAGAGGAACCACTGCACACTGCTGGTGGTAATGTAAACAGAAACAACCATTATTCATTTTTTGACTAGGCATTATATGCAAAAGGTAGGAAAAGAATTAATGAACTTATTACTACATTGTATCAAAATATTGGTAACTGGGTCTTCCTGGTAATACTCAGAATGACCTCCATAAGGACTTCATCATGCCAGAATTCCTAGCAGAGAACAGAGTAAAGGGCACACAGAACCTGTTTATAAATGAATGAATTAGTACCAGCTACTTGGGAGGCTGAGGATAGACAATTGCTTGAGCCCAGGAGTTCAAGAACCCTAGGCAACAAAGCAAGACCCCATCTCTAAAAATAAAAACTTAAAAAAGAATGAAATTGTGAAATTAGGATGCCATGAATGTCCTCTCATTCTGAACCTGTTCCGCCATGCTATGGATTGTACTACTCCATCTCTCTTCCCCTCTCTCCCCTCTCAGACTTCCATCCAAGACTTTCAAACACAGTATCTAATTATTTCTGTTATTGTTTATTTGTCCCCTCCAAGCCTCATGTTGAAATATCCCCAATGGCTGGGCGCAGTGGCTGAGGCCTGTAATCTTAATAGTTTAGGAGGCCGAGGCGGGTAGACTGCCTGAGCTCAGGAGTTCGAGACCATCCTGGGCAATACAGTGAAACTCCGTCTCTACAAAAATACAATAATTTAGCTGGGTGTGGTGGCATAGTCCCAGCTACTCCAGAGGCTGAGGCAGGAGAATCGCTTGAACCTGGGAGGCAAAGACTGCAGTGAGCCGAGATCGTGCCACTGCACTCCAGCCTGGGTGACAGAATGAGACTCTGTCTAAAAAAAAAAAAAAAAAAAAAAAAAAAATCCACAATGTTGGAGGTGGGGCCTAAGAGGAGCTATTTGGGTCATGGGATTAGATCCTTCAGGTATAGATTAATGCCCTTCTTCATGTCTAACTCTAATAGAACTAAGAGAGGTTCTCACTCTTATTAGTTCCCACAAGAGCTGGTTGTTAAAAAGCTGGCTACCTCCCCCCCCGCACCCCGCTTGCTTCCTCTCTCATCATGTGATCTCTGCACATACTGGTTCCCCTCTGCCATCCATTATGAGTGGAAGCAGCATGAGGACTCCACCAGAAGCCAAGAAGATGCCAGCACCATTCTTCATGTACAGTCTGCAGAATCATGAGTGAAATAAACCTCTTTTCCTGATAAATTACTAGCCTCTGGTATTCCTTTCTCTTGTTTTTATTTTTACTTTTTTGTAGAGACAAAGACTTGCTGTGTTTCTCAGGTTGGTCTCTAACTCTGGCCTCAAGCTATCCTCTCACCTTGGCCTCCCCCAAGTGTAGGGATTACAGGTATGAGCCACTGCACCTAGCCCTAAGTATTCCTTTAGAGCAACGCAAAAACTGACTAAGACATATTCCCACAACCACATCCTGAACAAACCATTACTATTCCCCTATATGCTAAAGAGGAGATGAAAAGATGCCAAAAATAACATAAATCACCTTATTAAGTCCAAGAGAAGCAAGCAATCAATCAATCAATAAAAAGGCTGATGAAAAATATGTTAGTTCTAAACATCTTTTTTGTGGCTTGAGATCAAGGCCAAATTATGATTTACCAGGTCTCAGTACCTCACTATTCACAGAAAAACCAAAAGGAGTTGATTCTATCATACAGTTATTCCAGACAACCCTGATTAGTCAGTGAAAACCTATTCAGATCTTCAAATTGATCCAAATTAGTAATAAAGCACACATTTTCCTTTTCTTCCCTAAAAATGTTTCAATTTCTTCTCTTCCTCAGGTATTCACATAGTATCACACCTTCGTTTTAAGTGAACAATGTCTCTAGAAGTATTTAGCAACTAGTTTACTATTGTAGTTACTACAAGTGATACCTGTCAAATGACTACTTCTCTGTCCTGGAGGAGACCTGAAGAAGAGAAAGGTATTCTAAGCTTCCCTTCAGCAGCCTTCTCTGAGTTTCCACTACCTTTCTTGGTTTTTGTTTTGTTTTGTTTTGTTTTGTTTTTATGAGACAAAGTCTTGCTCTGTTGCCCAGGTTGGAGTGCAACGGCACAATCTCAGCTCATTGAAACCTCCACTTCCTGAATTCACGTAATTCTCTTGTCTCAGCCTCCCTTGTAGCTGGGATTACAGGCATATGCCACCACACCTGGCTAATTTTTTGTATTTTTTAGTAGAGACGGGGCTTCACCATGTTGGCCAGGCTGCTCTCAAACTCCTGACCTCAAGTGATCCACCTACCTCAGCCTCCCAAAGTATTGACATTACAGGCATGAGCTACCACACCCAGCCCCAGGAAGACCACCAGTAAGTATTTCTAGCTCTGGCTTTTAAGAAATCAAATCTGGCTGTGCACGGTGGTTCATACCTATAATCCTAATACTTTAGGAGGCCAAGGCAGATGGATCGGCTTAAGCCCAGGAATTCAAGACCAGCCTGGGCAACACAGTGAGACCCAGTCTCTAGAAAATGTTTTTAAATTAGCTGGGTGTGGTGGCATGCACCTTTAGTCCCACCTATTCAGGAGGCTGAGGCATGAGGACTGACTGAGCCTGCAGTAAGCCATGATCACACCACTGCATTCTGGCCTCAGTTCCAGAATCAGACCCTGTGACACACATACAAAAAGAAGTCAAATCTGCATGAACAGACAGCAGAGAACATCTTGATATTTGACTTTGGTTAAGGTTGGCTGTGTTGTCCTAGAGGCAGGGGTGGTGGCTAGAAGTAAAAAACTACTTCCCAGAATGGCCCAGTTAGGAAAACAAAATGACACGAAAGGTAGGAAAGAGAGGAAAATTCTGTCCACTCAGCAGACAAGAAACAATTTTATGGAAGGCAATTTAATGTTTAGGACTATTCCGTGGCAAAAAAGCAACTTCTGGCAAAATTTGTGTTATGTGGCTCTGAATATAATGCAGTTTTACACAGCATATCAGGAAGTGTGCATATATATATATGTGAGACAGTCCCTTTATGACTCAAGTTTTTCAAGTAGTTTTGTCATGTTTCTAAAGAATTATGAAATAATTCTGTAACTTTCTTTTTTTTTTTTTTAAGATGGAGTCTCAAGCACAATTATTGGCATAAAAGAGTTTTTAATACCCATTTTTAGACTGCATTCTAGCCTGGGCAATAGAACAAGAATCCCGTTCTCTCTCCCTCTTTCTCTTCCTCTTTCTCTCTTATATTCTTTTTTTTTTTCTTTCTTTCACTCTCACTTTCTTTCCTCTCTTTTTCTTTCTTTCAAAAAAAAAGAAGAAAAAAAAAAAGATGGAGTCTCAATCTGTCACCCAGGCTGGAGTGCAGCGGCGTGATCTCAGCTCACTGCAACCTTCACCTCCCAGGTTCAAGCGATTCTCCTGCCTCAGCCTCCTGAGTAACTGGGACTACAGGTGCATGCCACCGTGCTCGGCTAATTTTTTGTATTTTTACTAGAGACAGGGTTTCACCATGTTAGCCAAGATGGTCTCAATCTCCTGACCTTGTGATCTGCCCACCTTGGCCTCCCAAAGTGCTGGCATTACTGACAAGAGCCACTACGCCTGGCCAATTCTGTAACTTTCTTCCAACTTTCCAGAAACTGTTGTCAACTTCCCATTGAAGATGTGCAGGCATTCTTTCTTTTACAGAGCAGTGGCACAGAGAATGAACAAGAACAAGTGCATATATGCCTGTTAGTATGCCACAAACAATTGCTGCATCGTTTCTCAACCTAATTTTGATTGGCTTCTCAAGGTCAGAGACCAATCTACCTCAATACCCATAAATGTAGGGTCCTCCTCTCAGGTTCCTTCAACCTCTCTAATGTCATCATCCTGGGAGGCTATTTAGCACACAGAAAATGATCAACAGATGTAATACAGAATTCATCAATTCAGTTGAGGATTTGCCTCCTGAGCACATTTTCCAGCCTTTTAAATATCTCTGTGAGACTTCTCTTATGTAATATATACTTTTAAAGCTCTCTTGTCCTAACTGGGTTTTGATTTGAGAATTAATCATAATTTACTGAAAGGTCAGACCACTTCTGAATATAAAGCAAGGACTAATTTATCTTTTTCATAACCACTAATATCTGCACAACAACTCAGCTTTAAAAAAGGTTTATGTATCTTTTAAAATAATCACCTCGTTGAATTCTCTAACAGCTCTCTAAGTAGGTACCATCACTTTTATCTTATACATGCGGAAACTAAGGCTTGGTAAACAAGTGACTTTCCAAAGTGAGACAGTCAGCAACTGGCAACACAGTCAGAGTCCCTTGGCTCTGATCCTTCCTCCATTGCCTAACACCACAACATTACAGATTTATTTCTAAGTGCCAAGACTATGGTCTTTTATTGGATGGAAATTTTAAATTAAAATTTACTATTGCCTCATTATAAAAATCCTTCCATGCACCTTCACTTCCCCCTGCCCCCAAAGTGTAATTAGGGAAAGGCTATGCCTCCTAAGTCAATTATCTGAACTCCTTCTGAAAAAAATCACACTGTCAATAAAAATCTGGACAGAAATGAAAGCTTTGGCTTTTCTGCAAAACTGACAACGTTCACCGTTTTATTGCAGAAGTGAAAAGTGGCAGGGAATAACATCTCTCTGACCTTTAAAAAAATAAGAAGTTGTAAATATACTCCAAACCCTGAATTCCATATGTTCTGCCTATGTGACTCAATAAATATTAATGAATAATGATGAAAGCTATAAATACCCACAGGCACAAAAAATAGAAATTCCTGTTCAGCACATATTGTAAATAACCTACCACTATATGAGAAACATATATGGGTTTCATGGAAAGTTTTCCAAGTCTTAGAGCTTGTTCACACAGCTATGACTCTGTACTTGCCCTCCCTCTCTCTCAATCTTCACCCCCCAGTCTTCTATTTCACGATTTATCCAGACAGAATTTTCTTTCCCTTAGCATCGTATACGTAAAAATAAAAAACTATCATGCAGGTTTTCAGAGACATAGAAAAGTGCTTAAGATGTACCCAATGACCTGAGAAACAGACCAAATAAACTCCTCAAGCTATATCTGCAGTGAGAATAAATTAGACCCTACAATTATAGTTGAGGCAAGAGAAAAGACTGTCTGTCATATCAGTTGGCAACTACATTGACTTGAAAGATGAAAGGCAGTGTCAGTTTGCACAAGGGAATCAGATGCTGTAAGGCAATTAGGTCATGCAAAGACGTCCAGATTTTCACCTAGTTTCTTGAACAAGCCACAGGCTTGTCTCTACACCAAAGCTTCCTATAGGTAGATTTAGTGATGTTTAGGTACTTATTGGTTCCATCAGATTTGATAACGGAATCAATCTCTCCTTTTAGAAGCTCTGGGTTAATGGTAAAGTTTATTAAACTGCAGGCAGTCATTCAGAAAAGATCAATAGAGACGCGATTATAGGGTAACCAGAGGATTAAACATGAGATTTATCACAAAATTAAACTGAATTAAATGTTCTCTGATAGCACTTGAAATGCTGTCGATACTTTTAACTCATAATCTATGCTTTCTGTGTTTATCTAATAGGCAATAGAGATGTGTGATTTGAGAAAATGACTGCTATATAAAAACATAAGCCAAAAAGATTTGCTGAGAACAGTAAGGATGCTTTCTGAAAATGTCCTCTCATTTTTCAGGAGTTGCATTTTAGTTTATCTCTAAGAGATGTCCCAATGAGCTCAGCAGAGTTTTGAGTTACTAAGTACATAACTCATTCCATCCATGTCTAAAGCATGCCTATATATCCTCACAGGTGTCTGTCTTAGAAACTGTATCCACAGACAACACACATTAAACCATTTCCTTCCATGCTCTCACAAAGAAGCATTCGTTATGACACTGGCTTTTGGTCCTATGTAAGGAAGTGGTCTGGAGGATGTCATCTGGATGTAGGGAAATCAACCCTTCTCCATCCCAGGAGGATTTATTGATGTCACCATAGGCTCAGCAAATTATATTCATAAAGGTGAAATCCCCATCACAGCCTATGAAAACAACTGACTAAACAAACTCGCCACCACACATACTTGTAATCGGCAGAGGAGTCAATACACACAGCAGCTGTTAAAACTGACATCAATAGCACAGTAAGAGAGAACAGCTCTGCAGGACCTGAAATTATAAAGGCCAAGCCTGCTGTGTGAGGTTGGGAGGGTGTGTACATGAGCAGATGGGTTAGTAGGGAAATCAGTTTGGGAGCAAATATTGAGCCTGTGGTTTAAACCGTACGTTGGATGGCAGCATGTTTGAGGGAGATTTTCCTTTTTCCCATGTCCAGTTTCTATCTTATTGCTAGCACACTTTGTCCCAAAGATGACTTCGACCCTGCTCTGATGACCAGCAGACTCTGGTGATTTCAGCAGTAATCCAATATGACAGCTGTTTTGTCAACAGGGAGAAGAGCTGGGCTGGAAACAAGATGCTGACGCTGATACGACCCTGCAGTTTTATCATTCCCTCATCAGCATACTGATTTACACAGAGCAATCAGTTTTCTCCTCAGCAGTTATCTAACCTTACAGCACCATTGAGTACTATGGATAGTCCCAAATACTTCTCAGTTCTTTGGGAATAATTATATCTTCCTGCCTGCTGAAGAAAAAAAAATAGGAACTCTATGCTCCACCCCAAAGTTGAGGCTGCTTTGAAGTAGACAAAGTCAAGCCTTGTTAAATTCAGGCTCCTTTAAAAATCCAATCAGTTTCTTAGATTACTGCCCATCACAGAAACTTCATTCCAAGAAAAATAGACCACTTCAAGGCTATCCATACTCTTTATTAGTGGTGGTTACATCTGAGTCCAAGAACTGGCTTTCCCACTTTCTGGCTTTACAAACTTGAACAAATGCCTTGGACCTTCTAAGCCTCCATTTCTTCTCCTGGAATACAGGAATAAAAAGTTTAATGAAATCTGTGGAAAGTGCTTAGGATATTTTCTGGCAGATTGTAAATAAATTATAAAGAAATTCTGTGAGGAATTCCTCTTCCTGACTGATACAATCATACCTTTAGTCATTAAAAAGGGAAACTGTTAGTCATTCTAAAAGGTTACATTTGGCATTGGAGAAATAATGTGGGATCTATTCTCCATATATTCCCCCCAAGATTGTGGTTTACTGAGTGTCACTGAATGTGCCAAGCAACATACTGGATATTTTATTTATAATACCTCTTTTCATTACCACAATACCCTGTGAAGCTTCAGTTTTCTCATACATAAAACAGAACTAATAATATCACCTAACTTATAAAGCAGCTATTAGATAATATAATGCCTAGAATATATTAGTAGTTCAATCAAAGTTAATTATTTTTATTACTATTAATTAACATTTCCAAGGTCACATAGCTATGGAAAGACCATACCAGGACTCAACACAGACTTGTAGGGCTCCAGCATTCAGGTCCTCATTCACATGAATAGAACTGAATGCAGAAGCCTGGAATGCAGTCTGAGCATGACCCAGGACTTATTATGTGCCTTGGGGTTGAATGTTACCATATTTCTCTATTCCATATTTGGTTTCATTTTTAAGATGGCTGTATTATTTGGTCTATTTTTTACTTTTTAAAAAAATTCTTTCCTTATTTATCACACTGAGATGGGATCTCACGATGTCACCTAGGCTGGTCTCAAACTCCTGGGCTCAAGCGATCCTCTCACCTCAGCCTCCCAAAGTGCTAGGATTACAGGCATAAGCCAGCATGCCCAGCCTATCACTTGGTCTACTTCTCTTCTTTTGAGACAGTTTCACTCTTGTTGCACAGCCTGGAGCGCAGCTGTGCGATTTCGGCTCACTGGAACTACTGCCTCCCAGTTTCAAGCGATTCTTCTGCCTCAGCCTCCTGAGTAGTGGGATTACAGGCATGCATCACCACGCCCACCTAATTTTTGTATTTTTAGTAGAGATGGCATTTCACCATGTTGGCCAGGCTGGTCTCAAACTCCTGACCTTAAGTGATCCACCCGCCTCGGCCTCCCAAAATGCTGGGATTACAGGCATAAGCCACAGTGCCCAGCCCACTTGGTCTATTTAACCTGAGAAACACTGCAAAGAAGGTACAATTCGCTCCTTGAAATACTAGCGCCATATAAAGTTCCAGCATTTCTTCCTAAATCTACCTTCTATAATTTATGAGACAAGCAAATAAGAGAAAGTTCTGAGAGAGGGCTGTGGGGGGAGGCATTTCCTATCACCATACGGAAAGATGGAAACTTTAGGAAAGTTTGGCATGGGAAGAGAGCAACACTTTGTACTCTTGATAGATCCAAAATTAAAAGGACCACCATGTTAATCACTCCCAGAGACAGGCAAAAAGGCAGTCTGAAAAAGCATTTACCACTGATTCTATCATAAACCTCTTTTCAACTGCTTTACCCCTGCTGGCTTTCCAAATGAGCCATCTCTCCATTTCCAAAAAGAAAATAAGTGCATACCAAATAGTTACTAGGTGCAGCTCAACATGAAAATATTACCTGCAAGGCATCCTGCCAGAGCCTAACCAACAACAAAAAAAAAAAACTGGGTTTGTGGACTCTTTTAGGGAACCCCTCAATGTAACATCAAAAATCTTCCTGCACAGGGCTTAATAGAACAGGGAAAGATGGGGGAAAAAGGAGAGGAAAAAACTCTCCTTCCTAGCTGAGCACTGACACATACAGTACCGTTTGGGAGGCAACTTTATGTGCTCTTACTAGTAGATTAATGAATGTAATTACCTAGCATTGTGGCTGTGAATGCTGCAAAAACTATAATTTATAGAGTGCTGTAAAGTTCTAATGTGTTTTTATGTCCATAAGCTGCTTAACCATAATCTAATGCATTTGTACAAGAACAGCCTAAGTGGCTCTCAGCTCAACAGTGAACACAAGTGTCTGAACCCTGGCAATTCTACTCATACGTCTTTATAATCCAACCTCGTGTGGTAAGCATCTGAGGGAAACAGCTGCTGAATTATACAAATAATTCTAGAGACAGTGACAAGGCTCTCTGCCTCTCTCACCAAGAGAGGAGCTGCTGGCTGACAAAGGGCTGCAGGCTTTAATTAAATGCTGGAGTGGTTCTGTACACGTTTGGTGGTTACTTTTTCTTTTACCACTATTGTTACCACTCTCTCCTCCACTTCATCTACCCTCATCCAGGCTCCCCAGAGGTGGGAGGGAGAGAGAAAGGAGGTGATAAGAAGAGCACAAGGAGAAAACAAATTATCTATCTGAAAATATCTTACCTGACTTCCTGCTTGGAAAAGGCTCAAAATGTCTAAATTTTCCTCTTTTCTGCCATTATATTTCCAAGGAAAGGCAAGTACAGCTAAACAATTCTGACACCTGAGGCAAATTATCCTTTGAGATTGCCTTAGTCAGGGGTTTGAAGCATCTCATATGATTCTCTGAATAGGTAATTATGATGATGAGGATGAGGATGATGGTGTTCACTGTGGTACTGAATGCTAATGAAGAGCTTATCACCTGCCAGAGTCACATGCCCACCACAATCCTGTAAGCAGGTACTATTAATAATACATTTTCCCAGGCTGGGTGATATGGTTTAGCTTTGTGTCCCCATCAAAATCTCATGTTGAATTGTAATCCCCAATGTTGGAAGTAAGGCCTGGTGGGAGGTGATTGGATCAGGGGGCAGATTTTCCCCTTGTAGTTCTCATGATACTGAGTGAGCTCTCATGAGATCTGGTTGTTTGAAAGTGTGTGGCACCCCCACCCCCACTTTCTTCCTCCTGCCCAGGCCATAAAAGATATGCCTGCTTCCCCTTCACCTTCCACCATGACTGAAGGTTTCCTGAAGCCTCCCCAGCCAGGCTTCCTGTACGGCTTGTGGAACCATGAGCCAAGTAAAACTCTTTCCTTTGTAAGTCACTCAGTCTCAGTTAGTTCTTCACAGCAGTGTGAGAATGGACTAATCCACTGGGCAACATATGGAGACCCCGCCTCTATAAAAAATTAAAAGTTTAGCCAAGTGTAGGGGTATATGGCTGTGGTCCCAGTTACTCAGGATGCTGACATGGTAGAATTGTCTGAGCCTGTGAAGTCAAGGCTGCAGTGAGCTATGATCAAACCACTGCACTCCTGTTTGAGTGACAGGGTAAGACCCAGTCTCAAAAAAAATAAAAATCAATTTTTCACAGGAAGGGATTGAGGGCCATGATTCCCAGTGGCAAGGCAGGTGTCTGAATCAGCCTTTTACACCAGAGACTATGCTACACTCACTAGGTACGTTACATAACCTTTTCCACATCTGTAACATAGGGATGATAATAGTATTTACCTCATAGGATATTTGAGAGAATTTAATAAGTTAATAAATATAAAGTGCTTAGAAGAGTGTCAGGATCTAGGAAATGCTCAGTCCACTTTGGCCATCATTACAATCAGTACTCCAGGAATAAGCAAAATATATTACTGGTGAGGAAATAATCGGCCACAGAAACTGCCTACATTTTCTGGAGGCAAACATTCAAAATCTCACTCCAGGCACGGTGGCTCACACCTGCAATCCCAATACTTTCGGAGGCTGAGGTAGGCAGATGAGTGGAGCCCAGGAGTTCAGGATCAGCCTGGGCAACATGGCAAAACTCTGTCTCTACAGAGAAGTTTAAAAAAAAAAAAAAAAAAGCCAGGCATGGTGGTACACACCTCTCATCCCAGCTACTTGGAAGGATAAAGTGAAAGGATGACTGGAGCCCAGGATGGGGGGAGGGCTCAGTGAGCTGAGATTATACCACTGCACTCCAGCCTAGGTGACAGAGTAAGACCCTGTCTCAAAAACACACACACTCACACACACACACACACACACACACACACACTGAAAGTCTCAAATATCTATGACTGAGAGTTCCAGAGATTTATCCTGGAACACAATAATACCAAATAACTGATAAAGCAGCAGCATCTGAGTGCAAAGGACAAGCCCCAGTCTGCATCTCAAAGCACAAAGGTGAGTGAACAGCTCTCCTACCCTAAGGTAGTATCCCAAAGGGCCCTCAGGTGTAAGAGCACAAAAAAGAGCCACAGTAATAGCAATCCATGTACTTTCCCCTCTTTTCAATAGCACGACACCCTATCTTAAGAGTGACTGGTTGAGTGTAGAAACACAATGGCATTACATCAGTGGCTACGCAGAGATGAAAGCCAGCTCCAAGACACACATTCAGGGTAAATTAGTATCATGGCTAATACATAATTGATGCTCTTCCTAGTTAAAAATGTACTGCTCTCCAGCATTCATAGGAAGAGAGATGTGATTTGGATTCAATTAAAAGCTCTAACCTGTCCAAGGGAAGCAATTCTGCCTCTCAGAGAGAGTCACGTGGCTTCTTCTTTACTTCTTATGCCAGATTGACCTCTGGAAGCCTCAAGAACCATCGCTTTTCACTGTGCTACTTAGGCAGTAGCTAGACATCTCTCTCCTACAGGAGAGTGAAAGGGAGGTGCCACTATCAAGGGAGACAATGAAATAAGGAAGGCATTTTTCACCTCTTCAGACATTAGCTTTGACCCTGGATATGAGGACTGGTCCTTGTCATTTAGTCTAAAAGAATAGATGTGGGGGTAAATAAACCATTTCCTGAACAAAAATATTGTAGTCATAAAACAGCTGCAGTAAAACTGGACATAATAAGGCTTTGGGATGTGGCCAGTCCTTACCCTCCCTGCTTTCTCCACCTTCGGGTTCTCCTACCACAAACCACTATTGTCTAGCAGACTTCAAGACTCACTTCCTCCTTAGCAGTTCTGGTCACGCAGGAAATGTCCACATATTCACTACCTCCTTATACTACCTGTCACCACCCTCCTCTTTGCCTTTCTATTCCACTGTGGAATTAGGATCCCAACCTGTCTCCCTCACATTCTCTCTCCACACACACGCCCCCCACCCTCTACCCCAGCCCACTCTCATGCAGACACCTATGACAAGGCCAATTCTATCTTGTGACTCCCCCTAGGAAGCTCCACGGCTCCCTGCTACTCAGACCAAAAGATGGTACCAACTGTATCTTCCCCACGACCTGCCATGACTCTCTGGTGATGTCTGCACACAACTCCTTTTCCACCACATGCCTCAAGGATGATTTCTCTCTCCCAAACACCCTCTAGCCTTTCTGCCTACACCAGTGGTCTGTAGGATGTTCCAATGAGGAGGAAGACTACATTAAAATGTCTAGTTAAATGTGTTTTTCTCCTAAGCGAATGACCACAGTAACAGGAAAACCAAATACAGCATGTTCTCACCTGTAAGTGGGAACGAAACACTGGGTACTCACAGAAATAGAGATAGCAACAACAGAGAGTATGGACTATCAGAAGCAGGAGGGAGGAGGCAAGAGTTGAAAAACTGTCGGGCACTATGCTTCATATTTGGGTGACAGGATCATTCATACCCCAAACCTCAGCATCACCCAATGTACTCAGGCAACAAACCTACGTGTGTATCCCTTGAATCTAAAATAAAAGTTAAAGTAAATAAATATATGCATCTCATTCTTTACTACTTTCTAATTCTGTGTGTTTTCTGATCTGTATATTAGTACAGTAATATAAACATAAAACTTTAAAATGAGGTGCTTACTCTAAGTGATTTGTCCAACTGGGGTTCATAGTCAAAAAACTTTGAAGATCTTTGGTTTAGACTAGGCACAAGGAAGCAAGCTCCCTGGTAGCAGAAGCCTTTCCACATATTTATTTAAATACTCAAAGCTCTTAACACTAAAAATGATCACTAATTGATTTATTGATAGAGTAACTAGACATTATAAATCACAGCCTATATACCCAAGGAGGTAGAAAAGGATGCTCTGTTCAATCAAATCCTAGTATTTGGCAAATCAGTAAATCCTTAAGCTGCAAAAAAAAAAAAAAAAAAAACCACACACACACACACACACAAAACCATATTTAGAACAAGTGTCAGGGATCATTTAGGGGGACTAACAACATAATGAAGACTTAAGAGCCATGGACCTCTAGGTAACAAGTCCCAAGCTAATCAGTGGGCAACCTTCAAACACACCAAGTATTATGTGATCTGGCCCATAGAATTCACTCAACAGAACATCAAAGATTTGCCTATCTGAATAGGATTTAAACAGAAACTGTATTTAAACAGAAAAGCAAGGGAAGATGCGATAATACCTGCTTACCAACACATGTTTTTCTTATTAGGGAACTTCAAAGTTGCCACGGCCCTATGAATACTACTAGATTGGTGTAGACTGGAAAAGGGTGTACATCCTTATGCCAATTCCTGTAGTAAAAGTTGCATCCAATTTCAGATCAATCAGGTGGTTTATGCAGTTATCATTACTGCCACTCCTAGGATACAAACTCCTTGAGGAAAAGACTGTCTCACACTTATCAAATATCCCACAGCACGAAGTCGGGTCCTTGATAGCTACTCAACAGAAATTCGTTTTATAAACACCGAATATTTTTTAAAGTTAAAATTCAATATTTTTATCACAACTGGTTTTGTTAATTTATTGTATCAAATGAATTCTAGATTTATTAAAAGGCAGAAGGTCAGCACACACATATATCCAAAACACAAATCTGAAATCAAAAATTACTAAGCAACAGAACAACCAGTTTTGAATAACTATTTACTAACATAATATTAGATGCTACTATAAGACAATTAAGAATAATCACAATGTTCTTTCCCTCCTCTACATGCAGTTAAGTTGACTGAGAGAGTGCATAGAGGCTCTGACCTCTTCAAAGAGATCCATTTCCAGAGTCCTGGGGTCCCAAAGTCTGAACCTGTGATGAAAAGTAATGATGCTCTCTGTAAGGTTCAATTGGGCCACTAGTTTTGTGCTTCCTAAAATGATGCTAAAATAAATCTATAGTTGCCAACATTTTCTACAGATGAAACATAGGCCATCTATCGAGCTACTTGCATCACAGAGACCTGTGAGCCATTTTCAATCCAGATGCTCTATACAAAAATGGAACCAGGACATGGGCATAAATCTTTTAAGTCCATGAGCTTCACGTTGATAATGTAATGAGACAATCAATTTAACAAGAATAATAATAATCCTCTTAATGCCAGAAATCATAGCACTAAGTTTGCAATCTAGCTCAGACAGGAACAAGAAACAATTTCTCTTCTGAACCACAGAACCAAAAAAAAGTGATCAAAGTTACTTTTTCTCAATTCTCTTCAGAAAAGTATTAAACTAGTACCATTTAGATATAAAGGAGAGAAAGTAATTCCTTAAATACAATGGATACCTTAGACTGAGCATCCAGCATTTAAGAAAGGCTCACCAAGACTTTCAAATACATATTTATTTGATATGCTGGCAAAGCCTAGACTTTGAAGTGTAATGATTTTAAAAAGGGAGAGTAAAAAGCTCATTCAGGAAGAATGGGGTTAGGGAAGAAGGAATACGTATGCAAAGCATGATCAACGGATCCATAGAGGAATTCAGTGAAAGATGAAAATGGGAAGAAAAAAGGGTTGGGGGTAGGCTGTAGTCAAAAGAGAACCATTAAAGGTGAAGGGAGGCATCATGAGTTGAGAGATGCACATCCTAGATACCCAATATCAAATAGATGCAAGCAGCTGGGCATGATGGCTCACATCTGAGGTCAGGCATTCGAGACCAGCCTGGCCAACATGGCAAAACCCCGACTCCACTAAAAATACAAAAAAATTAGCTGGGCATGATGGCACACGCCTATAATCCCAGCTACTCAGGAAGCTGACGCATGAGAATCTCTTTAACCAGTGAGGCAAACGTTGCAACAAGCTGAGATCTCAACACCGTACTCTAGCCTGAATGACACAGATAGACTCCGTCTCCAAAAATTAAAAAAAAAAAACAATAGATGCAATGCCTGGGACTGATACCTACCAATTCCACCTTGTTAATCTCTGCCATCTGTTGTCCACCTCACTGTGACTCCACTGCTACTACCTTAATTCAGACCTCCTCATCTGGACTTCCATTAACAACATCCCAAGTGGCCTCCATGTCTCCAGCCTTTCAACCTGTTGTAGGATTGTGACATCCCCAAAGTGCAAGTCTAAGCATGTCACTTACTTGCTTACAACGTTCAATGGCTATCCAATGATCAATTTCAATCTACAAATAAGGCCTTCCATGACTGAGACCCTGTTTATGGTTGGTTCTAACCTCATTTCTTATCACCATCTTCTGCACCCTGCCCTCAATTCTGGAGTAAGTATACTCCAGACATGCTAAACTACTTTAAGTTTTCCAGTCATGACAAGTGTGTCTTCATGTCTTTCTTTCTTTCTTTGGGACACAGGTTCTCACTATGTTACCCAGGCTGCTCTTAAGCTCCTGGGCTCATGTGATCCTCCTGCCCTGGTCTCCCAAACCGCTGAGATTACTGGCATCAGCCACTGAGTCCAGCCTCTAAATCTCTTTAAAACTGCAACTTTCTCTGCAGTAATACCCCTCTCTTCCCTATCCTACCCAGCCCTCTCAGCTTGGCTATCTTCTACTTAGCTTTAAAGTTTCCGTCATCCTTAACAAAACACTTGTTCTTCTGTATTATAATTTATATTTACTTTTCCATCCCATTAACAATCTATGGGTTGCTCCAGGCCAGGGTCTAGAAGTACTTATAGGTATCAATAAACATTACACAGATGAATAAATCAACTTCTTCTTCAAAGATGTATCTATTCTGGGGATAATTCCAGCTATCCTCTGACTCAATCTCCCTGGGAGGAGAGAAGTTGGGCATGGTATTCTGATGAGATCCAAGTCATTCCCTTAGGGTAAATAATCATTTCTATTCCTTGCAGCATTTCTAACAAATCACCACAGGTTTCCAGCTTAAGAAATGAATACCAATCTAGCTTCCAATCTCAACAAATAATCGGTAAGGCTGGTTAACAATAATAGTCGCTCACATTGACTGGCCAAGTGCTGTGTTCATCTGCCTAGATCTCACTACAATCTCATACACTCTAATTCTCTTACCTTACAAATGAGAATATTGATGTTATGAGATAAGGTAGTGTTCTCAACCCTGGCTGCTAACTCTGGGATGCTGTTAAAAAAAAAAAAAAAAAAAAAAAAGGAAGAAAAAGAAAAAGAGAGAGAGAGGAGGGAAGAAAGGGAGGGAGAGAAGAAAGGGAGGGAGGGACGGAGGGAGGGAGGGAGGGAGGGAGGGAGGGAGGGAGGGAAGGAGGAAGGAAGGAAGGTAGGTAGGTCGGTCCAAACCCTACCTAACAGCAACAAATTCAAATCTCTAAAGGTGTTTTTTCAAAGTTCCTCAATCATACCAATTAGGGTTGAAAACCACTGAGTACAGTTACTGAATTTCCGAGTTCCCATGCTGCAGAGCCATAACAGCAACCTGAAGTCAATATGATTCCAGAGCCAAACAGATCTGTAAAGCACTACACTCTGTTAAGCTACTTCTCTGAATTTATAAATCCTAGAATATTTATCTTCTCTCCTCAAAGTATTAGCATATGATAACCCCTTGATTAGAAAAAGATAATCCCAGCACTTTGGGAGGCCGAGGCATGTGGATCGCCTGAGGTCAAGAGTTTCAGACCAGCCTGGCCAACATGGTGAAACCCCATCTCTATTAAAAAATGCAAAAATTAGCTGGCGTGGTGGCAGGCACCTGTAATCCCAGCTACTTGGGAGGCTGAGGTATGAGGATTGCTTGAACCTGGGAGGCAAAGGCTGCAGTGAGCCAAGATCGTGCCACTGCACACCAGCCTGGGTGACTGAGCTAGATTCCATCTCAAAAAAAGAAAAAGAAAAAGAGAATCTCTTTAGAATATAGACTGTAACTCTGGGAGGCTGAACAGGGCAGATCAGCTGAGGTCAGGAATTCGAGACCAGCCTGGCCAACATGATGAAACCCTATCTCTACTAAAAGTACAAAAATTAGCCAGGCATGGTGGCGTGCACCTGGAATCCCCGCTACTTGGGAGGCTGTAGCAGAAGAATTGCTTGAACCTAGGAGGCGAAGGTCACAGTGAGCCGAGATCATACCACTGCACTCCAGCTTGGGTGACAAAGTGAGACTCTGTCTCCAAAAAAAAAAAAAAGAATATAGGCTATATCAAGTGCCACCTCAAATATGAAAGTCAACTTCATGGTCCTCATCTGAGAGAGCAAAGAAGTTTCTTTGCTACTTTAACAGCAGTCCTAACTGCACCTTCTACAAGTTCTACTTCCTACTAGCCTACTTTCTCAGGAGATGACAAATCAGAGGAAGAAAAATGACTTGTATAATTGGGGAGGAAAAAAGGCTATAAATTTTTAAAGTCTCTTAAAATGCTGTTTTAGATACTCCAGTATCCCAAATACATTAGAAACTAAACACAGAAACACTGTTTCAATTTCAACACTTAGGCTGAAATTGAAATTGAATGTGAATTCAGGTTCACATTCAGACACAAAACTTGACACTGATATATTAAGGACATGTCCAACATGACATAAAAGGAAAGAGGAGGAAAAAAACATTTCAGCAAGTTACAGATAAAAGGTAGAAAGGCACAATGGATTGATGTTCTAACCTTTCCTACTTATGAAGCCTGAGCTTCAAACAAGGAAAATAAGAGATTATTCATGCTTTCCTCAGTGTGAAAATAAGGAGAGGGCATCAGGCCCGGCATATATCTCTGCTGTGCTTCCTTATCTATTAAGGTCAGAGCCAGCTTCATGGGTGTGTGACCTGTGCAATTGCTTGGGGCCCTGTACTCCGAAGGGCTCGGCACTTGGTTTAATGCTCTATAATCTTATCTTTGAGCTTTGTTTTGTACGTTAAGTCGGATAAGACAGTGGAACATGTGCACGAGTAGAGAAAATACACGTTACAGGCATGACTGAATTCCTGGCTGCCCCACTGGCACATAGCGTTCGTGATGCCCCAGAAGCACAGAATTCCAGTAAGCCCGCAATACATGAGAGTACAGCAGTTCCCCTTATCTGCAGCTTCACAATTTCAGTCACTATGATCAACTGCAATCTGAAAATACTAAATGGAAAATTCTAGAAATAAAAAATTCTTAAGTTTTAAATTTTGAGCCATTCCGAATGGCATGAGACCCTGTGCTGCTCTGTCTCACCTAGACGTGAACCATCCCTTTGTCCAGCATGTCCACGCTATAGATGCTACTCATCTGTTAGTCACTTAGCAGCCGTCTCAGTTATCAGATCAACAGATAAAAAGCATGACTATAGTACAGTAAGGTATTTTCAGAGAGGGAGACCACATTCACATAGATTTTAGTACAGTTTATGGTTAATAACTGTTGTTTTAGTTATTGTTTTAAAATCTGTTATTGTTGTTAAATCTCTTACTGTCCCTAATTAAACTTATCACAGCCACTATGTATCGGAAAAAGCATAGTGTATATATAGGGCTCAGTACTATCTGTGGTTTCCAGCATCCATTAGGAGTCTTGGATTGTATTTCCCATGGATAAAGGGGGGACTACCCTGTAAGTGTGTTATGGTTATAACGAAGCCAGAGGAAAGACAGACAACCTTGGGAGCCCATACCTTCCCTTCAAGCCAAAACTTCAATTAAAAGGCAGAAAGCTGAAAACTGTGTTCTAAAAGAAACATGAAAGGCAAGAAACTCTAACATACCTTTTCTTACATATATTACTTCCCTGTATTAGCCAACCGCTTACACTGAAAATGACACAGGAGGAAAGGGAAAGACAGGGCAACACAGTTCTTTTTCCTTTCAGTCTTTCCTTATGCATCATAATCTTAAGGTAGGGAGTGTTACCTGTATGTGTGCATACCAAAAAGTGAAATAAAAACCGCTGAGTTTGTTTTATGTAGTGTTTCCACTGTGCAGTAAAAACAAAATACATTATGTGCATATGAGGCACAACATAAACTGTATAAATCTGGTGATTTTACATACAAGTTGAATCCTCTCATATCTGCATTTAAAACTGGCATTGCACAACAGAACAATGAATGCTAAAATTCACGCTAGCAATTTAAAATTTGAATTTTTCCTCACTCAAAGCAACATTAAAAAGCTAATTTAAAATACCATAAAAAGCTGAGAGAGATCCCCTAGAAGAAAAATAGTTTATATTTTAACACCTTTAATGGCACTTTTGTCCTACTTTTTGTACAAGGGGCTCCATGTTTTCATTCTGCACTGGGCCCCACCATTTATACCGTCTATTCTGATTAAGTTAACCCACCATGCACTAAAGGGCTGGCTGTAAGAAATGTAAGACAAATAAGCATCTCTGGGCAAGGATCTGAGGTTTTACTTTTTTCTATCATCCTTAGTACTAACACAGTATTTAATACTTAACACAGGTTGTTTTATTTTTGTTTCATCTCTAGTACTTACACATGTCTATGTGTGTGTGTGTCTGTATGTAACTTGTGAATATAGGCAGGTATGTATATATATGATAATTTTTGCTACTGAATTGTGCTCCTAATATTTTTCTGCAAGTCAATTCACATTTTAACTTAAATATCTATATAATTTTTTAACCTAAATATGTATTTTCGCTTTAACTTAAGCAATATGATTTGATAAACACCAAGGAACAAAGTGAGGAAATTACCCTGGTCTTACTAGTATGTTAAAAGATGGTAAGTCCTATGAAGAAAGAAAGTAACACAAAAGAATAAAGATACGGACCAAGTATTATCAGCGACTTATAATGAAGTTATTTACTCTTATCCGTTTTCCAATCCATGTTCTCTTTCCCGATATATGAAAGGCATTTTGAATCGTCAAAAGAAATTAACAGGCTTCCACAGTAGATTAACAATCACAGTCTGAAACAGCATTTTCCGAATCATTTATGAAAACCACAACAATTAGAATTATCCAAGTACTTTTTAGGAAATCATTTTTAATCATATAAAGCAAAGTTTTTCCTATTATTATCTCCAAAGATACATTTCCCATGCAATCAAACTATGAATCTCTGAATATGTACCTGCTCCTCACTTCATTCTAAGGACCAAGATTATTCACTAAGGAACTTGTGCAAGGCCTGAATGATATCAAATGCATTATCTGGTTAACAAGTAGACAATCATTTTGTTTCCCAGGATAATTTGAGATGGTATGCCATGTTCAATTCAGTAATTCACTTTGCTTCTTTTAGCCTCCTTACCTATCACTGGATCCTTTGAATGTAGGTATACAACAACCAAGGGATGCTATCAATTTATTAATCCAAGTTCCCCAAGAATACCACAAATTTATTTGCTAATCCAATATTTTTCAAGGATTTCTTCTGTACATGAGACATTTTATATACATATATATAGATAGATAGATAGATATATCTCATTACATATATATATATATATGAAGTATTTAATTCAGAGAGTTCAAACTTTGTTGGGGGAATATACATAAAAATTTTAAAAATATTTTTATTCTAATAATTTACATAAGATATAAAATATTCACTTAGGTAATATTTTATCAAAATCTAGGACATGATGTCTCAAATCAGAAATAAAATATATCAAAAATGATCCAGCAGTTTCAAGCACTGAGAGGTAAGACAAGCTAATGAAGGTACTGTGGCAGGAAGGGCTCCTGAGTAGGACTTAGACCTTTTCTCATCCATATCATCCAGTATACACAAATGCACATTATAGGTACTCAATAAACACTGATAGAATTGACTCTCTTCCTAGCTTCGCAGTATTTCTCTCTATGGTTGTGCAGAATGCCATTTCCAAGAAGATTTTGCTTGCATAACTCTGTGGTACAACCACATGTTCAAAAAAATCCTGCCCAAACATTAACAGTGCAATACTTCAGATTCACAGGTCAATGGTGGCTGATCCCCTTCATTCAAAAAGACTGTTTGTACAGGGGAAGTGGCTATTTCTCCAAAGAAGAACCAATGTATATTATAGGTATGCACTGAACCAAAGGCAAATACCTCTTCCAGCACAATGCACAGGTATGAAAACAGCTCCTCATTTTCCAAGCTGGCAGAGGAGAACACTGGTACAATTACTCCTAAACTGTCTAATCCCAAAATCACTTACATTCAAAAGTCAATTCAGGTAGTGGAAAGACCAATGGCCCAAAAGGCCTAAGATCAAGATTTAAGTACTGCTTTATCTTAGGCAAGCCATTTCACCTATCAAAATTCAAATTTATCCTTTATAAAATGAGGAGACAAATCATCACTGTTCTCTCAAAGTCTGTCATGAGAATCAAATCAGAATGTATACACAGGCTTGGTAAAAAGCAAAGCATGGAACAAATGTTACAGCATCATTTTATTAAGCTTTGGAGTAGTCTTACGTGGTCTCAGGAAGATTTAGTTTCATAATTAGCTTGTACTCCACATATAACCTGGGTGACAGAGGGAGGCTAGTCTTGGATAAAAACTTTGCTCAATCAAGAATTTACTGTCTTCATCATCCAATTGTTTGTGTTAAGAATCTTTATGCCAGAAGAAATGGAGCTGAATAAGAGAGCTGGGCACAATTTAAATGAGAAAAAAATTGTCAAATACTTAAACGTTTGTCTTTGACACAGGTGTTTGTGATATATCATGTGTAACAAAGGTCTACTGCTTGCACTAAATATTCTCACCTCAAAATGAGCACCATCTTCTTAGAAAGCAAAGAAGTAAAGCTGAATCCTAGAATAAATGGCTGATTCCAATAGCAAATAGAAGCTTTTCATTAGGTAGCTAACTTATGAATCTTATACACAAACTGCTTCACAATTTGTCCACAGTCTTATACTTTTCAGCAAGGAAAGTATTAGAAGTATTTAACATACAGTAAACTTAAAATTTTTCTTCTTTATAATGTTTAATGCAAATTTTTATTTCAAATATATGCCTACGCAGAGTTGCTAGATAAAATACAGGATGCCCAGCTAAATTTGAATTTTCTTTGTGAACTTTTAGTGTAAGTATTCTCAAATATTCCATCAGATATACTTATACTAAAACATAATTATTTGTTTATCCAGATTCAAATTTATCTATGTGTCCTATATTTTTATTTGCTAATTGTGGCAGTGCTGCCTCTTTCAAATGACTCCTGTTGTTTTAATTTAGGAGGAAAAAAAATAGGGGGAGAGAGAGGGAGGGTGGTACATTATGAAAACATCATGAAGGTAAAGAGGTTAGCTAAAAGCAATGGAAGATTTTTGCCATGCACTCTTAAGTCAGATGAACAAAAATAAGGGGGAAAAAAGTCTGGTTTTAGTACTCCAGTCCTGGGTCAGCGGATTGGAAGGGAAGAATTGGAAGCGAATTTAGGCAAAGACAAAAGGTCAAGAAAGAAAAGCTGTACTAGAACTGAGAACCAGAACATCACTGCCCTGGGGAAACCGAAAAGGGAAAAATATTCATGACCGTATTTTAAAAAGTAACAGAACACGTGCTTCTGCAGTTCAAGAACATGAGCAGTTTTTAAAAGTAAAACAACTCTCTTTTGTTAGCCATCTTCCTACTAAATGGGATTCAATATAATCTACTTGTTAAAGCATCTACAATGTATACTGCTCGGTGACTCAATTTGAGTAGGTGAGCAAAGAAGGCAATTTAAAGATCTGCCCTTATGATGAACTCAGCCAGGCCACCCAGATACAATAGCCACAGATTACAAACTCCCACCAAGTCCTCAAGGCCTGTCTGCCTCCCAAACTCCATCTCATCAACTCAAGGAGTCAGAATCTCCCTTTAATAGCAGAGAAAAGACCACCTAAAATGGCTCACAACAAAGCAGATGAAAGGATACTGCTAGTCAACACAGCTCTCACTGTTCCTTCATCCTCTTTATGAGACACACCAGAGCAGGTCCCAGACTACCCTGACAATGCTGAAGGCTGAAGCTGGCCGAAGACCTCTTCCTCCTAGACTTCTTTACTTGTTCAAGTTGGCTAAAGAACCACTGAGTGATACATGGGTCCCTTTTCCAGGCTAACAGAAGAATCAAGTGGTGGCATAAAGGCCAACAGTCTTAAACCCCAGTCAGCTAACCCAGGCTCCAAATGCTTACTAGACGTAAGCAACTAGATGAAGGTGTTGCTGGGCAAACCACAAGCATGGGCTATGCTAGGAAATCCCTGGGTAGGTGGAAATAATTCCTTCTCAGTTCTCACATTCTAGTTGAAGCTGACTCAGACCCTATGCTCTTACCTTTCTAACCAGCCTCTTCTGCTATAAGTGTACATCATCTACTGTGACAGGAAGATAGAGGAAGACCTAAAAACTGTATGCCAGAACTTTGCTTGCTCTGTGATTTTTCCAACTAGTACTTCCAACAATATATTGCATTTAAAATGAATAGACAAACCTCTGTTGAAAACACAAAAAGAATATGCTATCAAAATGATGATAATCCAGCAGAGAAGGGAGATCCTTAAATACCTACAGTATGTGACAGGTGTCCTAATGTAAGTGCAGTAGTCATTTACACCTAAAGCAAGGAAAGTACACTTCAGGGGGGCAATTACGGAAGGCTTCCTAAAAGAGGCATCCAAGCTGGGCTTTAGCAAGAACAGGGTTTCAAAAGGCATATAGAGGAGAAAAAAGCACACACCTATGAGGAAAAGTTAGTAAAAGATAGGGCTGGGTTGTTTGGGTATGGGAGGGAACTAACTTAATCACCAGGCCTGTGAGGTTTGGAATTCATCTTCTGGCAATGGGGAGCCATTGAAGGCTTTGGAATAGTAGGCAGAAATAAGTAGATGAGCAGAGGACTAAAGGCAGGCTTGGGGGCCAAAGAGATCATTAACTACAAGATCAGTTAAAAGGCTGAGCAGCTACTTGCAGGTGACATGTACGAAAGATCTGGACAAGGCAGGTAGCAAAAGAAATGAAAAGTAAATAACCTATAAGTGACAAGAAAAGGTAGAACTCATGAGCAGTGAAGTCAGGGAGAAGACTAAAAACAGGATACAATTTTAGCCAGGCATGGAAAATGGAAACACCATTATAAAAGATAAGGATGAGGAAGAGTTAGGGAGAGGATACATTTTATCCTAGATACATTGAGCTTCTAATAAAATTTCTGTAAGAGAGGTATGGATATAAAGTCTAGGAGAAAAATTTTGACAGAAAACAAAAATTGGGATATGACTGGCATTTTTTTAACATAGATGATATGCACGGATGATGTCTGTAAATTAGAAGTGACAGCAAAATACGACATGACACTGTATACACAGAGGTTAAAAAGGAAATGAGAAGGAAAGAGAATGACCTTGGCACAACATATGGATAAAGCAAAAGAAAAATGTGATGTCACAGAAAGAAAACATTTCAAGGAGAGAACCATTAACCCTTTACCAACATTACAAAAGAGCCCTTTTGCAACAGGGGTAGAGAAATGAGGAAGTCTTTGAACTAG
The DNA here is from genome assembly GCA_963573385.1 of Cacajao melanocephalus. Classification (NCBI taxonomy): domain Eukaryota; kingdom Metazoa; phylum Chordata; class Mammalia; order Primates; family Pitheciidae; genus Cacajao; species Cacajao melanocephalus. Next base: position 25,936 of record CAUYLG010067403.1, read on the forward strand.
GAAATTAGAGGGTTTAAAGTGAGATTTCATCCCTGTCAACATCAATGACCAGGGTGGATTCCACCTGATATTGAGAGCCCTCTGTATTCAAAACACATTTAAGAAATTCTAGAGAGCACAGAGACTATAAAATTTTAAAAATCCAACAATGACTCACAACACACTGAACATAGCTCTAGGCACCAACTGGAAATAAACATTTTAACCATAAGTGCCAAAGGGCATATGTGAAACCCAGGCCCAAAGACCATACAAACCAATATTGTCTCACAGAAACCATTTTCCACCTCCCCAAACTTCCACTCCCCACTTGCTGCTTTCTTCTCTCTAGAAGTCAGTTATCACTCACTTCAAGCAAAGCAGCGCACAGAATATCACAGTCTAAATACACAGTCTAAATGCCCTTTAAAAAAAAAAAAAAACCTACCATCCTATAATATCCAACACACAAGACATAAATCTTTCTGTTCATTCACATCTGACTGTGAGTGAAAATAATAGTTGAAGGCAGATACATGAACTTTCTATCCACCCTGCGGGTAATTTGTAATACAGAGAGTAAAACTCACATAATGTGTGTACAGAAGAGCAGATGGGTCTTCCAATAAGTAAAATATGATCCTACACATTTTTTCCCTTTCCCACTACACTTTTAATACACTACTTGCCTTGTCTCTTTCCAGGAATATTCTCTCTTTATTCTCAACTCCCATCTATTTGGATAGATCATCAGCAACACAAATCACACTGTCAGTGCCAAGCCAACAGCATTATGCAAGTTACTGCATAGCACACCTGGCATTAATGCTCCTGTTATCTGATTTTAAAAGTCATCATTTCAAATATTTTAAATAAAGTATGTTTTCCCTCTCAGCATACAGAATGATAAATGGTTTGCAAATAAATGCGAGCCTCCACTTAGTATGCCAACCAGTAAACAATGCTCCTGCTGCCATGGCCCCTTTTATTATTTGAATTCCGAAGAAACTGTTCTGCAAACATCATGGCTTCAAGATGACATCTGTGTGTTCATTAATGCATCATTTCCTCTGCACAGAAGCCCTACAACTGAAATTTAATTCTAATCTTTAATTGAACAAAATTGCTTTCAGATGACAAATTAAGGAGAGGGAACCACACCCAGCACAGGGCTGCAACAAGAAGAGCTGCATCATCTCTTCTCTAGCATGGAGGAAAACAGCAACAAAAAATTGACTGTGAATTGATTTGCTCTCACTTGGCTGCACTGTGTGGGGAAAAAAGAACAGGAAACAATTTGCTTTATTGCAGTTATTTCCTAAACAAAGTGAATGTCTGAGAATTTGAATTTAAAATCCCACAGTAATCTACCCAATGTTGGAACGAAGTATGCATTATTGGAGGCACGGCACCTGCTTGACATGCTCTAAATTCTGGTTTTGAAGGCAGACAGATGTACTTGGGTTTAAACATTGTAATGTCTAATGGGAGCAGTGATTTATTTTGCTTGGGAATAAGACTCCCACCCCCGCATTATTTCCTGGCATCAGACCACAGCCCAAGTCACAGTTCAGTCAGAGAGACAGGGCGGCAGATTGCAAGCCTGAGAAACCAACAGGCTTCAGAGCAGGAAATGAGACACAGAAGCCAGAAGGCTCTATGGTCAGCCTGTCCCCCACCCCAAGGGTGCTGGGCTTAATGGGTATTATGGTGCTTTGTATTTCCCTAGGCTTCATTTCAGCATGCCGGGGATGTACTCAAGTGTGGAGGGGCATACACACAGACTCCCCAGCTCTGGGGCAAGGCTGCCACTACTCAATCCAGGTATGAATACAGCAGTGGACTCTGTAGTTAGATGGAACCTTCATCAAGACTTTTTCTTTAAGTCATGCACATGGTAACACATTGATTCAGAATAATTACTGAGGGCATAGTTTCTGTAAGCAGTTCTTAAACTTCTGAAGAAGCATAAAACTTTTAGAGAATATGAGAATCTGATAGACACAATACTGCCTAACAAAAATGCATATAATTATGGAACTTTGCAGACTCCCCTGAGGCCAATCTCTGGGCTATATAGTTATATGAATACAGTTGTCCCCCTGTATCTGTGGGGGATTGGTTCCAGGATCCCCCAAGATCCTAAAATCCACAAACGCTCAAATCCCTTTATAAAATTTGCATATAACCTACTCACATCCTCCCATATGCTTTAAATCATCTCTTCATTACTTACATAATACCTAATACAATTTAACTGCTATGTAAATGGTTGTTACACTGTACTGTTTAGGGAATAATGAGAAGGAAAAAAGTCTATACATGTTCAGTACATAATCAACCATCCTTCTTTTCTTCTTCAAATATTTTCCATACACAGTTAGCTGAATCGACCACTACAGAACCCATGGATAGAGAGACTATAGATACATACATACACGTATCTTCAAAAGAAGACATATATGAGGCCAACAAACATATGAACAAAATCCTCATCATCACTGGTCATTAGAGAAATGCAAATCAAAACCACATTGAGATACCATCTCACACCAGTTAGAATGGTGATCATATACAAAATCTAGAGACAATAGATGCTGGAGAGGATGTGGAGAAACAGGAACACTCTTACACGGTTGGTGGGAGTGTAAATTAGTTCAACCATTGTGGAAGACAGTGTGGCAACTTCTCAAGGATCTAGAAATAGAAACTCCATTTGACCCAGCAATCCCATTACTGGGTATATACCCAAATAACTATAAATCGTTGTACTATAAAGACACATGCACACGTATGTTCATTGCAGCCCTGTGTACAATAGCAAAGACCTGGAACCAACCCAAATGCCCATCAATGATAGACTGGACAAAGAAAACGAGGTACCTATATACCATGGAATACTATACAGCCATTAAAAACGGTGAGTTCGTGTCCTTTGCAGGGACTTGGATGAATCTGGAAACCATCATTCTCAGCAAACTGACAAAAGAACAGAAAGCCAAACACCACATGTTCTCACTCATAGGTGGGTGTTGAACAACGAGAACATGTGGACTCAGGGAGAAGAGCATCACACACCGGGGGCAGTTGGTGGGGGTAGGGGAGGGACAGCAGGGGGTGGGGAGGGAGGGGAGGGTGGGGAGGGATATCATGGCGAGAAATGCCAGATATAGTATGCACCTAAAGTAAAATAAACAAAAGAAAAAAAAAAAGAATGTGTGTATACATACATACATATATACACACATACATATACATCCAGAAACACTCTATCACCACTCCCAGAGTTCTCGTATCTTCAGAAGACTCAGGTGAATGTGGAAAAGAACATGTGTGGTATGATGGGGTAGTCTCTCAGCCAAGTGTCTCGGAAATCTCTTCACTAATCAGATAACTTCCTGGCTCAGGAGGCATTTTTCCAAGCATCATTTTAAACAGCTCAGCTTGCAGCACCAAAAGAAAACAGGACTATCCATTTAATATCAGCCTCCAGATTTCCCTCCAGATAATCTTAGAATCCTGCTGCCTTTTCATATTGTTATGAAAAGTGCTCATAAAGTAAGTGCCTTATCAGGAGTAGAGACAGTGTGGGGTAACTGGGTCACATGGGCTGCAGCTCGCCTCCAGTGGCCCAGATCTACCAGCCCGTCTCCCCAGTCATCTTTAAGCTTCCTTCTAAAAAAGAAAAATAAGTACATAATTCATCTCTAATCTACTTTGAAGATACAATGTCATCCTAACTAACTGGATTAAAATCTCATACAAAACTGTCCAAGGGGAAGTTTCTGACCCTAAAATAAGCAAAAGAGATTAATGGACCTCCTTTCAGAAAAAGGTCTTATCCTACGGTGACACTTACCTTTGTCTCTCTCTGACTGGCCAATTTTACAACTCTGAAAACTGTCTAGAGGTATGCAAATACATTCTGTCCCTAGAGGAACAATCCACCCCTAAAGGACTTTTGTGTTCATTCGTGGGTTCATTTTAATCTTCCTTTATTCCACATAAATTTGTGGTTCTTTCATTTCTCTTTGGTACCTGTTGTAACATCTGCCTGGTTCTCTCATTTAAAATAAGTAAAATTTTTGACATACACATTTTTGTATCTGCATGAGTCATGATTTTACCTTTTTTGGATGTTATCTATTCACAACTATTAGAGGTGATACAGTTTAGATCCAAGAAAGAATAAAAACCTGTCTCTAGCATTCTGAATGGATATCAGGAGGTAAAATGTCCTTTCCAAAGCATACCATCTTTACTGTTCACAGCAGGGGCCCCAAATTAAGAATTTCCAAAGGTAAAAAGAATGTTCAATGTTAAATTCAAAACCACATGAAAAACTAACTCAGAAACTTGGTTATGAGGCAGAGGATTCAAGGAGGCACACTCATCTTCTACTAACTAGAATAGCAAACCAACTCCATCACCAGAAGTCTAAACAGGTTATCTAGCCATCTTCTGAGATAAGAAAAAGGCCAGGGGAGTAGTCATGTTGGTCTCCTATTCCCCATCTTCCCCAGAAAGTGAGGAAACCACACTTCAGGACTGACAATTCTAGGAGACTCCAAGGAAAGCTTCGGAGGTATTAAGAAATAATCATTTATCTGAATTAACATTCCACTCCAGATGAGGTAATTAATTAGGCAAAAGAAAACAATCCTTAGTACTTTGCTCTGATAATTAACAAACGTTAAGTCTGCCATTGGTAATTTACTACACTGGGAACAGAAAATTTCAATTGTTCAACCTCAACCTGCAAGCCTTTTATCTCCTTGCAAGCTTTTTTCAATAATCCTTTATCGGCTGACATTAAGGAAAGTACAAAAGCAGTGGGGCACTGCTCAAGATGCTTACTTAACCTTTACAACTGTGAGATGGTACAGTGTGTGCATTTTTCACAGTGACAGGCTGCTTTATAGGGAACATCCACATACAAGAAATAGGAGTACCATGTCCCTCCAAAAAGAGAATGGCATCCTTCCTATTTTCCCAACCCCGCAGCACACTTCTTTAATTCTATGTTAATCCCTGCACTAGGAGACTGCCAAAATCCATTTATAGGTCCTTCAAGCATTGCTTTCAGAATATGGTAAATGCCTGAAGGGGTTGGGGGGAGAGCAGCAGCATTACTTCCCACCCCCTCCTACAAATCAAAGGGAAAGACATATTGAATCCTGCTTTTTTAGTCACTTGAAGCCCTGCATAAAAATCTCCTTAACAGCTTTAGCCTGGGAATCAGCTATTTTTTTTTCAGGAAGCTGCACTGCCTATGAGGTGGGCTTTGTTTTGAGTGTTGTGTTGGCTACATTTTCAATGAGTCGATCCCCTAGTTTTGAGTGCCATGTCCATTACAATGAAATATGGGCCTTTGATTTAATAAAATAAAGAAATCGGACATCAGAAGTTCTTTCAGAGGAAAAGCAGCCACCGAATAATTAACAGCTTGGCAAATATCATGTGACCTAAATATGCTTTTGTATAAAGCAGTTGACATCACAAGAAGCAGTACCCGCAGAACCCTGTGAAGGAGACATCCTGCGGGAGCTGGCACCCTACTTGGTGAGTCAGTGGCATTGGCATAATTAGGGAGCTTGCTTTAAGGAAATGCAACATTCTGTTGGGTCATGTGGGAAAAAAAAATGTAAGCAACATGTACCCTTGTGTTTGCTATAGCTCTTTACAATTGAATCTGAGGAGAGGGAGGGGAGGGGAGGAACTGGGCCAGTGACAGATGGACCAGCTCTGCAAATGGAAGGAAAGTGCCACGGTTCCCTGGTAAATTGTGATTCCAGTGCAGGTGTGTGGGGGAGGTTGGAAACGGCCATGAGGAAAATCTTGGGGTGATCTGGGTGGAGGTGACATGAAAGGACACATATGTAAGAATGTATTAAGCTATCCCTTAAGATGAGTGTATTTGATTATATGTCCATTACACCTCTCTAAAAAAATAAGTAATTGAGAGATTCTTTTTTTAAATCGTTAATTGAAATCAAGGTGTTCCTACCTTCCCCTTTAGCTATCATCATGGTATAGAGAAAGAACCTCAGACTGTACCTCAGAGCCCCAGGCTGAAGCCCTCACTAGCTGCCTGTGCTTGGTTAAGTGCCTTTTCCTAACCTGTACTCAGGCCATCAACCTTAAACCAGAAATAGATAACCTGATACTTAGGGTCCAGGTCCTCAAAATGGTAGCTGAATAAGCATCAAAACTCTTTGTCCTCCTGATTCAAGCAACAGAGACAAAAAATTAAATAAATAAATAAATAAGTAAATAACCTCTTTGTCAGGCAGGCATAGTGTCCTTAAAATTTTCTAAATCTGAATGTCTCCTCAGTCTCCCCCACGGCTTATAGTTGTCCAATTCATTCACTTCTATTACCTGTCTACTCCAGGAATATGTGAGTTTGGGAGTCCCTACCCTAGATCCTCAAAGTCATTTTCAGGCCTTAAACTCTATAATTTAAAGAATTTAAAGTTCAGATACTCTACTAGTGTTGTTTGTTGTTTGTTGTTTGTTTTTTTCCACTCTGGCTCTGACAGGCTTGAGAGAATAGAGGATTTTAGCAGAGCAACTAGAGCATCTATCTGAAGTAGAATTATCCAGTAACAAGTATCCTGCACAACCCAGCTCACTGGCTCTTGAAGTCAACTAGCTTGTAACAAATCTTGAGATGCCTAACCAGGCATGCTAGCATGTTCTAATTCTCCTAAATCTACAGAGCAAGCATCCTCAAGAGATTAGGGTTTAATGCCTATTTTTGGATGGAGATAAGGATAGAAGTGACTAGAATCAACAGCCACAAACAAATGAATTTAAGTCTGAGACTAATGACTTCTGCCAGTTACTAACAGTCTCTCTGTTTGTTATCCTGTCTAACACTTCATCAAATTCTCAGGTCAGTTTTCAGAATACATTAAAAGAAAATTACCCTGCAAAACAGGAGACATGATAGTTAACAATTCTTTGTTGTAACTTAACAATAAACCTTAATATGACCAAAACATAAAGCTCTTATATATACTACCTATTCAGCTCTAACTTCTTTACTTCTATTTCTTTTTAAACAATCTTTAAGTAAGGCTAAAGAGATATCCTACTGGAATAATTTTAAACCCTCTTTGCTTCCTTTGAAAGCACAATATCCTCAAATTTTATACAGTGATTAATAGCTCTTGCTTTCATTTTGTAAATATTGGTAATGACTGTCCTGATAAGGTTCTCTGCTTCAATGAGCACATATTTAGATGAGCACATCATTCCATATTTGGAATGATGAAGATGCTATGAGCATGAACCCTTCTCTATAATGTTTAATATAACAGGCCTATTCACTTGGCAATTGCAGTGATTTCCAGGAAATTAAGTAAAGAAGAAATAATTAGCACCGGCATGATATCCAGTGCTACACAGGCAATGTCAGGGCAAAAAGAGTAAATCCAAGACTTAGTCTCTGGCCACACAGAACTTACAACACATATCTAAGGCAAACCTCTCTTGATTCCAAAGAGTGAGGCAAGCCTAGTAACTGCCCTGTAAGGTATTTTTCATTCCAGGGCTGAACCCCAGGTGTTCCTGTTCTTTAGAACTTTCACTCCTCTTCCTCTTCACCAAGGCATTTTGCCTTCTGACTAACTTCCCTTCTATTACCAGCCAATCAAAGCATCACAAGGGAGAGAAAGAGAGAGAAGATGCAAATTCCATCCATTCTATTCTCAGCTCAAAGAAGCCCCGCAGGGGAAGCATTTAAATGTGTAGACCAAAACAAGATTAGGATTCACCTTGGCTATTCACAGAAAGTCAGAGAGAAAAAACCTTGAAGGGCATTAAATCCAACCTCTTCTCTTCACAACTGAGGAGGACCAGGAGAAAGTGACTATCTCACCAGCAAGAGTAGGTGAGTTTTAGCTCCTACTTAACGTGGAAATTAAAAAGCAGAGCATAACTAACAAAGTCTTGGTCTCCTTTTAAGCTCCACCCTCATGTTGGTTTTTTGCCATTATTAATAATCTCAAGGCACTGACATCCAGGTGATTCTCCTGAAACCAACAGCAGCAACTAAAGCATATTCTACTTTGAACACACAAACATGATATTTTGGACCTACTGCACAAAGGATGTGCACTCTGAGCATTTCCCCAGAAGTGGTAATAAACTGTCACGGACCTAGCCACACACCAGGTTCTTGTGATGGCCAGCTCTATGAGAAGTTTGGTTAGGGGTATAGAGAACAGACTGGGGGTAGAGAGCAGAGCATAACTCATTAGACCACAAGCCTCTAACACCTATGTTCATGGCAATAAGACAATACCCAAGGTGCCATCAGACTACCCACAAGGCAATGACTAGACCTGGAGATTGCCAAAAATTCACCCTTTGATACTGGCTTGATTTCCCCTTAATCAGAGCCATGAGAAAAATCCCTTTGGCACATAGGTGTTACTCATCACCAAGGAGAAATGTCTTAATAAACAGTAGTCCAAAAATACAAATTTAATTCCAACTATTAAGAGACAAAATACACTTAGAAGCTGCTAGGTGAACTTTTGTAGAATAAACGAACCATCTATATCTCAAAGACAATAAAAATTTTAAGCACTCACTCATCAGGACCCTACTTTCCTTACTTCAGAGAACTAAGTAAAAGCAATTATAATCTGCCTATTATCAGTAAGAAGAAAATACTTTGTCGTTGCATTGTTTCAAAGAGGGCTTAGCAGGCAGGTCGAGCACCAGACCTCTGAGGGAGAACTTACACAGCAAAGACGGCTCCTTGCAATTCTGCTGGATCAGCAGCAGAACCCTCATGGCACAGCACTGTCAAAACAGGCTAATAAAGACCAACATGTAGAAATAATACCTCTCAGGGCACACTTCCAGGACTGCCTGCTTTGTTTTAATGCAACGCACAAGAGTAGGGATTTTATTAGATATTCCAAAGGGGCTGCTTAGCAAGGGGGAGCAGAGGAGGAGCCCTCTAAGGGTATGTCTGAATATACTGCACATGTCTGAATGACTGCAATTCCATCATTCCAAGGTGCCTAGGGCAAAAGGAACTAGGCAAAGAGCTTAAGGATTACTATGCACATAGAATCTCATTATACTGATTTAACAGGGGGAAAAAAAAAGAAATAGCTTCTGCACCCCTTCCTCTGGAGCTGTGAATTTCCTGGCTTTCAAGGAACACTGGTTCCTTGAATACAAAATGTTGCCATTTCAAATGCTCACTATAGTTCAAGCCCACTGTGTACGAATGTCCCAATACACCACCAGTCAAAGGCAACAAGCACAGAGGGAACCTGTAAGAGACTCTACTTAAGGAAAAGCACTTAATCCGTTGATCTAACTGTGTCCATAGAAACAATGGTACAACAAGGAGAGATCATATTTAGCTAATATTTTCATGTTCAGAAAACACTCTCACACACATTATTTCATTTATTTCTTATGTGAGTAGGTCTGATGAGACCTATTGCACAACTGAGAAAACTAAGGATGAGAATACTTCAGCGACTTGTCCAAGATCATGCAACTAGTTAATGCATCCAGCTTAGTCTGTAATGAGATGAGGGAGCTAGAAGGTGAAGAATAATCAAAACTGTAAACCTGAAGGTCTAAAAGATCTCCTGTTTATAATACTAAAACAAAAAACATTGCTGATGCAAAGTTGAAATAGGGACCGCAGAAATAAAGATTACCAGTTCAGGTGTTAATTTTTATAATAAAGATTCCAGAAACCAGTTAACTGAGGCAAGGACAGAGAAAATGTGTTACTAAATGTGTTACAGGCCTGCCTTGGTGATCACTTTCTTTTTTTCTCCCTCACTTTTTCCTTCTGGGCTGAAGGAAGGCTAGGCCTAAGGCCTGAGTTCAGGCCCATGATAGGCGGAACAAGAAAGTTCCACTGACTCCTTGGGACTCAACCTATTTCTAAAGTACTCAGTTAAAAGTTGGGGCTCACCTTAGAAAACATCAAAACAAAATGAAGCATGTAGAATAGTGAACTATCTAAAATCCAAAAAGTGAAGAATGGCACAAACAATCTGCAACATTTAGTCAGAAAACACAGAGAAACTTGATTTATTCCATCCACTTAGAAGAATCACTGTGGGGAAGCCACAGGCAAGCTAACTGTCTACATCCAAGAAAATAACTCTTTTAAAAATGAAAGTCATGGTCCCTAGCACTCACCATCCCTGAGGCCCTGAAGCAGAAGCTGGTTGAAAAGTCCCTAAGAGTAAAGAAGCAGAGGGTAGAAGCCTGGATAAGGAACCCTCACAGCAAGAGTCAATTAATTCTCAGCCCCTTGTTTGTTCTTTATGAAACACACACAAACAAGTATCTACCTACCTGAAGGCATTCATTATAAGTTAAGTCTGGCAGTTATATGGACTACAATCAACATTTAAAGTCTAGAAAGCTAAGAAACAAAGTGACGTGAATTAACAAAGCAATTCATAAACCTTTACTGGGTCCAGCTACACATGAACTCCATTAAGTGCCTTATCCACTCTCCTGAATTGAGAAAACTGAAACCCTGTAAAGGAAGAATAATGGATAAATATTAAGACTATAATGAAATGATCAAATTAAACAAAATCAATACTGCTACCAATCATGCCATCCCAGTAGACATCAACAAAAAATATGACCAAAATACAGTTCAGAGGATACAGTAACAAGAGCCCAGGTCTTCAAGGATGGAGGCTAAATGCTAGTCTCTACCTCTATCACAAAAAGCCTTAAAAGTCATTTTACCTCTACAGGTATTAGGTTTCTTGTCTATAAAATGAGTAGGTTAGTCAAAGAGATCTCTACTAGCTTGTTCAATAATAAAATTCCATGATACCACAGAGAAAAAATAGAAAATGGTAATTTCACGACAGCAAGATTAGTTTAGTACTTCGTTTGTCCATGAACTATAAACTTGCATTTGTTTTTGAAGCCATTTTCTTCTGCTTTTAGAATCTTCATTTTACACAGACTATGTACATCATATACACTGTGACGCCCATTAAGTAATGCTCCTAATTTATAGACAAGAACCTTTCCTTTCCCAGCATTCAGCATAAAGGGTAAAATTATTTGTTTTCTGTAGATTTTCTCCAATCTCAAAACATGCACTTGAGAAGCAAAGCATTCATCAATAAAGCCTCTATTTGCACTGAAAAGTAAACAGTAGACCATGGTGTACCTAACTTTAGAAGTATCAGTATCTTCCCCAAAATTAAACCAAACTCCCACAAACACATATGGTTTCTGGACTACACTCTAGAAATAGAAAATGAGTGAAATCTTACAGATGACTTGTGAATTGAAAGATTCTGAAGAAAGATATAACTAAAGTCACAGAAAAATTACAAGAACAAAGAACCACACAATTATTGAATATCTCCAGCATCTAGCACAATAATTATCACACAGTAGGCTCTATAAATAATTACTGAATTAATCACTCAATCACCCTCCAACAGAGAAATGAGAAAATAACTATATTAATTTTTCAAAAATAAAATTTAAGTGACACTGAAGATGAATCAATTGGAAGAATACAGTTACTAGACCATACCTTAAATTTTGCCAAGAACATTAAGAAACACACAGACACACTCACAGATAAGACCACTATGACACTAAAAGAAACTAGCATTAGATAAAATCTAGGCTATATCTTTTATCCTTTACTGAAACAAATAAAAATAATAATAAAATGCTTAAAAATTCAAACTAGGTCCCAACAGATCAAAAAGCTCTGAAGAATTCAGGTTGATGAAGTACAAGTGAATATAGGGAGGGAGTAAAATGTAAAGGTTAAGAGCATGAACTTTAAACTCTAAGACTTGTATTCAAATCCCAGCTTTATCACTCCCTAGGCAAGTGACCTTAGTAAATTACTTGACTTCTCTAAGCCTCTATTTCCTCAGCTACACAGTAAGATAATTGTACCTAACAGGGTGAATTTAGAAAATCACTGAAAGGCATTGTAGTACAGTGCTTGGCAATTACAAGGTACTTAATAAATGATTTAGTACTGATAACTGGTATTAGGGTATTCTAACAGGAAAGCGTAAGTTTAAGTAAAATTTCTTAATGAAGCATGTTAGAGAAGGAGAAAAGGGTAAAATGGTGTCAAAGAGAAAGAAAGAGTACATGTATAAATTTTCATTCCTATACGGGAACCTCATAAAATCTATTAATATTGTTCTAGAGCAACATTTTTTCAAATATCACTTAGATACAGTAACTAATGTCCAAATAGAATTTAAATGTCTAATCCTTTTTCACTTTCATCTCACTTAAGCATCACAGCAATATTGTGGTATACGTGTATCAACAGTTATTATTTATATTTTAAAAGTAGAGGTGGCCAGGTAAGGTGACTCATGCCTGTAATTCTAGCACTTTAGGTGGCCGAGGTAGGCAGATCACTACGTCAGGAGTTCGAAACCAGCCTGACCAACATGGTGAAACCCCATCACTACTAAAAATACAAAAATCAGCTGGGCGTAGTGGTATGTGCCTGTAATCCCAGCTACTTGGGAGGCTGACTCAGAAGAATAGCTTGAACCTGGGAAGTAAAGGTTGCAGTGAACCAAGATGGCACCACTGTACTCCAGCCTGGGCAACAGAGCGAAACGCCATCCCAAAAACATAAAATAAAATAAAGTGAAGAAACAGTTCCAGAAAGAGGAAAAGATGTACTTTTTCTATCATTTCTGCTAAGCACAATTAAAAAAAATTCCTGGGTGTGATATATATAATAAAAACATAAGATTTTTGAAGGTACAGAAAATAGGCAGAACTGCTACGGACCTTAGGATGCAAGGAACTTCAAAGTGATGAGCTGCCTGAGTTTTCTTTCAGCCTCATATATTCTTTCAGCCTCATATAATACAAACTGAGTACTAGAGAAGCTGAAAATCCAGAACACCAATGGGCACAGACTACAGAACTCCCAAGAATAGCCTCCTAGTAGTTATAGTCAAAGTACTTGGAAGATATAGACTAGTAAGACAGAAAATCTTAAGAGAACTGCTCTCCTATAACCAAACACCTCCAAAAAACTGTAGACCCAATCCCACCCACGGCAGTTAAGGCAAAATGGCAAGACTATACTTCAGCCTGTGTCCCAACTCCCTTCTACCCCATACCCTCCATTGCCAGGTCATTGACAGGGAAGTCTAAGTAGAAGCCAAGACTTCAAAAGATTTAACATTCCTGCCTTCTGAGTCTCAGATAGAAGAAAAATGACAGGGCTAAAAACAAAGTGGGAAGAAACAATAATGGCTGAAGGTTTCCCCAAATCTAAAAAAGACATAAATCTACAGATTTAAGATTATGACAGAGTCCCAAAAAAGATAAACTCAAAGAAATACACATCAAGACACATACATCATAGACGTCAAGCTTCTGAAAACATGTATGTCTCCTAGAAGTAGATATATAAGTTTTCCAGAGATAAATCAAACATTACTTTTAAGGGGAAAAATACAGAATAAGAGCAGATTTCTTCCTCATAAGAAATCATGGAGGTCAGAACAAAGTACCACTAACTTTTTCAGTGGCTTCAAAGAACTGTCAATGCAGAATTCTGTATCCAGCAAAAATAACCTTCAGGAAATCAAAATGTTCTCAGATGAACAAAAACTGACAGCATTTGTCATAAGCAAGCCTGCCCTGCAAGAATGGCTAAAGTAAGTTATCTAAACAGAAAGTAAATGGTTAAAAAAAAAAATCCTTGGTGGCACATGCTTACAGTCTCAGCTACCCAAGAGTCTGAGGAGGATCACTTAAGCCCAGGAAATCCAGACTACCATGAGCCATCATCATGCCACTGCACTCCAGTCTGGGCAACAGAATGAGACCCTGTCTCCATTTTTTTTTTTTTAATGTAAGAAAGAAAATCTTAGAACAGTTGGGAGGGGCATGATGGCTCACACCTGTAATCCCAGCAGTTTGGGAGGCTGAGGTGGGTGGATCACAAGGTCAAGGGATCGAGACCATCCTGGCCAACATGGTGAAACCCCATCTCTACTAAAAATACAAAAACTAGCCAGGCGTGGCCCACCTGTAGTCTCAGCTACTTGGGAAGCTGAGGCAAGAGAATCACTTGAACCTGGGAGGCAGAGGTTGCAGTGAGCCAGGATTAGGCCACTGCACTCCAGCCTGGCAACAGAGCGTGATGCCATCTCAAAAGAAAAAAAAAAAGAGGTGGAAGGGCTAAAAAAAATGAAATAGGACAAAAATATGAGTAAATATGATAGACTTTTCTTCTATTCTTAAGTTTTTAAAATTAAAATTATGCTTGACTGAAGCAATAATGTCTTACAAAAAATGGCTAATGTGTTTCTTAATGTACACAGAAATATTTTAAGTAATTGCCATTTAAATGAGAGAAGGTAAAAGAAGGCAAAGTTTCTATACATTACACAACTTGGTAAAATGTCAAAACCAGTATGCTGTGATAAGCTACATATGTATAGTGTTACACATAGAAGCATCACTAAAAAAATTTATACAAAGAGATATACTCAAAAACACTAGAACCGGCTGGGCATGGTGGTTCACGCCTGTAATTCCAGCACTTTGAGAGGCCAAAGCAGGAGGATCACTTGAGGCTAGCAATTCAAGATAACCCTGGCCAACACAGTGAGATTCTGTGTCTGTATATTAAAAAACAAAAAGAAAAATAGAACCTGAGCACGGTGATGTGTACCTGTAGTCCCTGTTACTCAGGAGGCTGAGGTAGTATAATCCCTTGAACTCAAGGGTTCAAGTCTATAGTGCACAATTATGATTGTGTCTGTGAATAGCCAATGTACTCCTGCCTGGGCAACATGGCAAGATCCCATCTCTTTTTAAAAAACACTATGAAAAATAAACTGGAATTCTATGAAATGTTCAAGTAACTCACAGGAAGTTAGGAAAACAAAGAAATAAAAATCACAGGGGGCAAACAGAAAACAAAAAAACAGTCAGGTTTAATGCCTAACACATCGATAATTACAATAAATTACATTATTAAATAATAATTACTGACAACACCAATTAAAATACAGATTGGTTGAATGAACAAAAAATATGAACTATATGCTATCCATAAACTCACTTCAAATATAATGACATATATAGAAAGTAAAAATATGAAAAATATACACAATCAAAATATTAATCAAAAGAAAACAGGAGTACCTACATTAATAAGTAGACCGGAACATAAAAATTAGCAGAAACAGAGAGGGACACTAAAAACGATATGTAAGTCAATCAATCAATCAAATATAGTAATCCCAAATATATATGTGACAAAAAAAAAATGGAGTTGTAAGGTGTGAGGCAAACACTGATAAAACTGAAAAGAGCAATAATAGACAAAACGTAGTTGGAGACTAAAACACCCCTTTATCAACAATTGATAGAACAACTAGACAGAAAATCAGCAAATATAAAAGATTTCAACAACGCCATCAACAGGATAGGATCTAACTGACATTTATAGAACACTTCACTTAACAAAGCATAAGGCACATTTTTATTTAAGTGACCACAGAACAAATAACATAGACCATATCCTGGGACATAATGCAAACCTTAACAAATTTAAAAGAACTGAAATCGTATAAAGTGTATTATTCTCTGACCACAATGAAACCAAAGTAGACATAAATAACAGAAAGATAACAGGAAAATCTAAAAACACCTGGAAACTAAAAAACGCACTGGCAAATAATCTATGGGTCAAACAGGAAAGGCTCAAAATAACGTAATTCCCTGAACTGAATGAAAATAAAATTACAACATACCAAGTTTAGGGGACACAAGCAGTACTAAGGGTAAACTTTTAATAATAAATGATACCATAAGAAAAGAGGGGGCTGGGCATGGTGGCTCACACCTGTAATCCCAGCACATTGGGAGGCTGTGGCGGGCAGATCACCTGAGGTCAGGAGTTCCAGACCAGCCTGACCAACATGGAGAAACCCCGTCTCTACTAAAAATGCAAAAATTAGCCAGGTATGGTGGCAGATGACTGTAATCTCAGCTGCTCAGGAGGCTGAGGCAGGAGAATCACTTCAGCCTGGGAGGCAGAGGTTACAGTGAGCAGAGATTGCAGTGAGCAGAGATCGAGTCACTGCACTCCAGCCTGGGTGACAGAGCCAGACTCCATCTCAAAAAAAAGGGAAAACAGACACTTTCCAATTTTTATGAAGCTAGTATTACCTTGATAACACCAGCAAACACAAAAAAAATTTACAGACTACTACCTCTCATAAATACAATATAAACACAAAAGTCATTAACAAAATATTAGTAAACAAAATTTAGCAATATATAAAAAGAATTATACATCCTGACCAAATGGGGTTTATTCCAAGGATGCAAAGCTGGTTCAATATTCAAAAACCAATCAATGTAATCCAACACAGTTGATGTAAAAAAGTATTCAACAGGTATTTATAAAAACCAGGAACAGAAAAAAATTTCCTCAACTACAAAGAGAACAACTACCAAGAAACCTACAACTAACATCAAATTTAGTGGGGAAAGAACTAATGCTTGTTCACTTCAGATCTGCAACAAGACAAGCACTTACACTCTCACTACCACTATTCAGCACACTACTGAAGTTCCTGCCAGCATAATAAGGCAAGAAAAGTAAAAGGTATATTAGAAAGGAATTAATAAAACTGTCCCTGTTTATAGATGACATGCTTGTATGGAGACATGCATACAAAATCCCAAGGAATCTAACTAAAAACTGCTAGAAGTCAACTCTCCAAAGCTGAAAACCAACATGAAAAAAAAAAAAAAACAAAAAACAAAAAACCAATATTTCAATATACTAACAATGAACACATGGAAAGAAAGATGAAAATTACAATGTTATATATAATGTCTCAGGAAAATGAAATATTTAGATGCAAATCTAACAAAACATGTATAGGACCTGTAAGGTAAAAACTACAAAATGCGGATGGAAAGAAACAAAAAATGATCTAAATAAAAGGAAAGGCATATAGCATTCATGAATCGGAAAGTTCAATATAGCAAAGATATCAAATCTCCCAAAATTGGTATGGAGATTTAACATATGGGACAGGCACAGTGGCTTATGCCTGTAATTCTAGCACTTTGGGAAGGAAAGGTGGGAGAATTGCTTGTGTCCAGGTGTTCAAGACCAGCCTGGGGAACACAGCAAGATCTTGTCTCTACAAAACATAAAAATAACATAATTCCTATCAAAATCCCTACAAGATATTTGTAAATACATTCAAGATTGTTCTAAAAATTTACATGGAAAGAAACTAGAATATCTGAAACTAAAACTATTATTAAAAATAACACATAAGAAGAATTATTCTACCTGATTTCAAAACTTACTAGATAGCTATGCTGTAATCAATACAGTAAGGGATTGGTGAAGGGATAGACATGCAGATCAATGGACAGAATAGAGAACCTAGAAACAGTCCCACAAAACTATGGCCAACTGATACTTGACAAAGATCCAAAAGCAAGTCAATGTTAGAAGAAAAGCCTTTTAAACAGTGTTGAAGCAATTAGAGTATTCATAGGCAAAAAATAAATAAATCTCAACTTAAACCTCATACTTACACACAAAAATAATTCAAAATGGGTCATGGATTTAAATGTAAAATGTAAAAGCTTAACCTTCTGATGAAGACGTACGAGCCAATCTTCAGGAGCTAGGGTTTGGTGAAGAGTTTCTTAGACATGACATCATAAGCATAATCTATAAAATGTTGATAAACTTGACTTCACCAAAATTAAAAACCTTTGCTCTGCAAAGCACCCTGTTATAATAATGAAAAGCCAAGCTCCAGACTGAGAAAATATTTGCAAACCATATATTTGACAAAATATTCATATATAGAATGTATAAAGAACATTTCAAAACTTAACAGTAAAAATAAAACAATCTAAAGGACATGGGCAGAAGACATGATTAGACATTTCATCAAAGAGGACATACAAATGGCAAATAACCACATAAACATCACTAACCATTAGGGATATGCAAATTCATCACAATGAGGTATCATTATACACCTATAAGAACACCCATATTAAAAAACAGCAACAATTCTAAATCCTGGCAAGATGCTGATTCCCTCCTACACCGCTGCTGGGAATGCACAATGGTACAGTCACTCTGGAAAAGTCTGATATTTCTTAAAAACCAAACAAACACTTACTATAAAACCCAGCAACTGCAATCCTAAGTGTTTATCCCACAGAAATGAAAATTTATGTCCACACAAAACACCTGTAAATAATTGTTCCTAGCAGCTTTATTTGTAATAGCCCAAAAGTAAAAAGAATCAAAATGTTTCTCATTAAGTGAATGACAAAACAAACTCTGATACGTTCACACCATGGAATACTACTAGGTAATAATAAGGAATAAACACTCGTACAAGCAAGCAACAAGTTTGATGGACAGCATTACAGTTTTAAAAGTCAACCTCAAAACGCCCCATACTGTATGATTTAACATATATATTTTATATTTCTTTGATTTGTATTTTATATAAAAATGTGTAATAACATTTATATAATAATTTTTGAACAAATAAAATTTATAAAGATGGAAGGCAGATGAGTAGCTGCCAGGAGTTAAGACACTGGAGGAGAGGATAGGGAAAGTGGTAGAAGTAATTTAAAGGGGTGGCAAAAGGGAGCTCTTTGTGATGATCAAACAGTTCTGCTTCATGGCAGTGATGGTTACATAATGTACATATGTGAAAGAATGGCATAGAGCTAAACACATATATTGTACTAGGTGAAGGTCACCCTGGATCTGTCTACACTATCTTGGCAACTTCCTGTAAATCTGCAATTATTTCCAAACTTAAAAGTAACAAAAAATAATAGATTTTAAAAACCTACATGCCCTGTGGAAGGTCACAAGGTAAGTAGCTGACAGCTCCTGAATTTTGGTTAGATGGACCCCATGTTTTGTTGTTTTGTTGTGGACAGTCTTGCTCTTTAACCCAGGCTGGAGTATAGTTGTATGATCATAGCTCACTGCAGCCTCAAACTTCTGAACTCAAGAGATGCTCCCACCTCAGCTTCCCCACTAGGTGGGACTACAGGTGCATGCCACCACACCTGGCTAATTTTTTATTTTTGTAGTGTCAGGGTCTTGCTGTGTTGCCAAAGCTGGTCTTGAACACTTGCTGTGGTTTTATTTCTATCAAAAGCACCAACTCTGATGTCTTATCTTCTGAAGATTATTTAGTCAATAAAACCAATGGTGTTGAAAAGGTTGGGGGGGGGAGTCCACTTCAAATGTAAACATAAAAGTCAAATGAAGTAGGCTAACTCAATTGTGCAGACAATTGAATGTCTGTCGTGCTGGATGTATAGTTTATCTAATGCTCCTTCCCTAGACAGTGTTAAAAAAAGGAGGAAAGCAGGGAATGAGACTTGTATTTCACAGAATCCTTTGAAGTAGAAGACAAATGTAATCCAATAATTATTGCTTTAGAGATGCACTTGGAGCAGAGACTAATAATGACAGGGTTTACCTGGGGGCTCTCTAATTCATATGTCTTTGGTTACAGGTGTTCCCCAGGAACCTGGGGTTGCTACTGTACCTGGGAGGGTATGGGCATCAAGGAAGCCACTGTGTGTGCACGTACACACACAAACACAAACATACACACACACACACCCTTGTTTAGTCACAAACCCTTAAAAGAGAACAAATATTTAATTCCCTTGTAAAACAGATGAATGCTTTATAATTTACTAGCAGCTGCTGGCAGCAATGCGCTCTGCTCTCACATTCCTATTAAGCAAGCTGTGGCTGATTTATTAAAAGCTTAGATACATCAAAACAAATGACTGAGACATCACTATAGTAGTATTTACAATCCCTTAATGGGGTTACGGATAGGGGCAATGCAGTACAGGCTGCAATTGTCTTTCCTTCTGTTAGAAGGAGCTCGTATTTCCAGGTTGAAAAAAAAAAATCTAATCAAGTTAAGGAAGGAGGAAGGTCCCTATTCCTCTGAGGGTATGGGGACTACCTGCGGCTTACAGCAAACCATGGGATCTATGACAAGACTCTTGACAGTCTCTAATGGCTTACAGGACAAAGTACAGATGGCTGTTCTCTCTGTCCCATGCCTCAGTTTCTCTCTCTGTAGAATCAGAACGCCCTACCAACAACTTTTACTCCAAAGTAATAAATCCAGTGCAAAGGGGGAATGTCCTCAGAGGAAACTAAAAGAAGAAATTGAGAAGGGATAAAAGGAGGATTGCCTGGTACTTGGGTGAGAACACAGCAAGAGCAAGAGTAGAGCTGTTTTCAGAGGCAACAGATGAAGTGCCAGCTCAGGCCTCTACAAGTTTAGAGCCCTCCAACGTCCCTTTCTCTGTCCTAAACCTTTATCTGTGGCTCCCTCCTTGCTCTCACGTTCAAGTGTTCAGCTTTCTACTCTTGCCCACCTCACAAAGTATGATCTGAGCAACAGCTTGATTCTTCTAGTCTTTCATTCTCTAGTATGAAAGTAAGCTCATAGGTCCTCATTCCAGGGGCACTGGCCTTTTGAACAACAAATCAAACTGAGAGAAAAAAAAGTAGGTCAGGGAAGCAGGACATGATGAAGAAGGCCAAGTAGATCCTCAGAGATGTACTGGTGCTGAGGGCCAGAGACGAACCCAGTTTGAAAGGCTATGGTGGAGCAAAATAGATATTATACTCTGAACTCACTACACTTAGAGCAAAATGCACAGTTTTCCCCATGACCTACAAGGAAGGACAGAACTTGCTGCAGGACAAGAATCTTGGGCCCACCATCTACAATACGAAATTGTGAACTCCTCAAAGGCAGAATGCTAGGTCTTTTTCCTCTCTGTATCCCCACACTCAGTGTGATACCTCAGGAACTGAGTCAATCATGAATTAAAGGATGAAATAATGAATTAAAAACCCTTATTCTACGGATTTAGTACTCTATAACTTTTGATCTCTACATCGTATGTTCTATTAAACCAGCTTGAAAGACAGGACAGGTAATCATATTTAAAGCAATTATGCATGTACTGGGGGATAGGGAAGAGGGGAAAAATTAAGAAAAGTGGGACAAATTTTTAAAAATGCCTTAAGGTGTATTTCAAGGTGAAGAACTTGGGCTTCGCTACTGGATTGCCTGGATTCTAGTCCTGCCTCAACCACCTGCTACTATATCACTTTGCTCAAATGACTTAGCTTACTCCATATTGTTTTCCTATCTGTAAAATGAGAATCATTAACATCTAGATTAGAAAGCTGCTGTGGAGGCCAGGTAGGGTGGATTATGTCTGTAATCCCAGCACTGTGGAGGCCAAGACGGGTAGATCACTTGAGGCCAGGGATCGCTTGAGGCCAGGAGTTCCGAGACCAACCTGGCCAAGATGGTGAAACCCCGTCTCTACTAAAAACACAAAAATCAGCCAGACATGGTGCCGCACATCTATAATCCCAGCTACTCAGAAGGCTGAGGCAGGAGAATTACTTGAACCCAACAGGCAGAGGTTGCAGTGAGCCAAAATCATGCCACTGCACTCCAGACTGGGTAACAGAGGAAGACTCTTATTTCCCAAAAAAATGGGAAGAAAGCTGCGTCGGGGATTAAATGAAACAATATCTGTAAAGTGCTTAGTGTAACACCCAACACACAGTGAGTGCTCAAAATCTGTTGGTATTTATTATCTATATCATATTATGGATTCTGGGCCCAATGCCAGGCGTATATTAAAGACAGAGGGAGTCAACTAAAGGAAGCACATGACAAGAGAAGTCCAGTGGCTCAAGTCTCTGCAAAGTCACCTTCCAAATATTGTTCTTAGAAATTCTGCCTAACTGCAAACCGAAAAATAGCCACAGAGTAATGAGATTGCCAAAAAGGCTAACTAATGTGGTCTTGGCTTGCACTAAGAGAGTCAGAGAGTCCAGAATAATCATAGAGTGGTCACCTATGTTTTTTTCTGTGCACTCACAGACTACATCTGTCAGTGGTGAACTTTGTAAACATTAGTATGCCTGGATGCAAAATGCATGCAGAATGTATTAACAAAGGCATAGACCCCCCCCAAAAAATCCTAAAGAAACTTCAAAGAAATCATAAAACTTGAGAGTGACAAGGGAGGGAAATTGTCATTTAGTATGAATCCTTATCCTGTCATAAGGCAACAGGGGAACAATGAAGCTCATCACCATGAACCTCTTAAAAGCAGTAACTGTGTATCATTAGTGTTACCTCAAGTGGCTGCCCAGAACCAAAATGTCCACAGTTAGTGTCAGAACATAATCACAGCCGCAGGCAACTGCATCCCAGGAGTTCTGCTGACTACATCAGCACTGCCTTTGATTGGATTGGTGGAAACAAAGAAGAGGAAAGAGTACAGAAGAAATAATCTGGGAGGTCTGGACAAGCTTGTTTTACCTCCAGGTTGCTCTAGGGTCAGCAGAGGGCCACCCTATGTGGTGATAGTTCCCCAGCACAGCTTTAGAGAACTGGGCCCTCCCTTCATTTGCAAACACTCCCCTCCCTGCTATGGTTCCTGCAGGAATAGGCCAAAATTACCAAGTTTCATTTTCCAGATTTATTTCTGATTCATGTAATTGTAGTCAGTTACAAACCAAGGATGCACTAAATGCCCAGGGAAGACATGCTTTTCATGCACCTTTACTTCACCCAAGATCATTACTGTGGCAGACAACACCCATTTCCCTTCTCAGCTAATAAAAATGGAGCCGCAAGTTTATGAGAGAGGCAATGAGACCAGACTCAGGAAATCAAGCAGGAGTGATCTAAGCCAATCAGGTCTTTTTAATTCTCAGCTGGAGGGCAGGGATAAGGGAATGGTAGTGTGACCCAAGTCTAGTCAATGAAATATAAAGGCAAGTCTTCTGCAGCCTTTGGGGAAAAATCACCTTCTCTGATACAAAGGAGAAAAAAGGTACCAGGAAGATTCTTTTGCTCCTGTCATCCCATCTTCTTGTTTTAAATGCCACAAAGAAATTATTCTGAAACAATGGCAGCCATCTTTTAACAATGAGGTCAGAAGCCCGAAGGTGAATTCCAATACACTTTGAAGAGCAGAGGGAAACAAAGGATGAACACTACCTCTGAATAAACCCTGGACCTTCTATTCCCAACTTCTTGCCACCACACTTGTTAGATGGGTTTTCCATTACTCACAACTGAAAGCATCCTATTTATGCCCATTTCTACAATACTATTATGTCCATTTCACAGGACCTGAAAAATGAATTTTTAGAAATTTAAATAATTTTATAGGACTGAGAGAGGCCACACTGTGCACAGAACATGTTGTTAGGTAGTATGTAACACAATTCAGGGTCAAATGGAAGGGGAGTAGACGGATTAAGATTCCCAAATGCTAGAACTAAGATCTACCGACAAGACTAAAGGAATTCAAACATTCCATCCACCATGCTCTAAGAAACAACAAATCTAGAGAGCTGAGGTCCCAAGGGTGCAGCTTGTGTTCTTGAAAAACCCTGAGTGTTTCACTTAGTCAAATATTATGCTTCTGCTTTTTAAATATTTCCATTTAAATGTAGATTTTGACCTTCTCTCCAATGAAATATTAATATGAGTATAAAATATATATTACTCATATCTGAAAGAAGGTCTCTTTCCAGTGACTATCATGTTTCCTCTCTGGTGTCTTGGAATGACTTCTGAAAACCATGACAGTTTTATCTGCTGCACCCACCTCTGCCAAATGTCTCACTGAATGATCGAAAGATAGAAGACCACATTCTTCTTAGGCACATTTTGGATTTGTTTGTGTGTGTCTGTTTAATTTATTTCATTCAGTTATCAGTAAGATTGGTTTCCTTATAGCAATAACCATTTAAGTACTGGGTGGGCAAAAACTGTCTGCAGCAATATAATACAAAGGAAAGGCTAATTTCCTCTGAAATATTTCCTTTCCTAATAAGTAACCTATTCTAAGATTAACTGGGGTTTCTATATCTTTCTAACAACTGTAGCCCATTAAATAGAATGGAAGATTTTTTTTTAAATCACATATTGTTCTACTGATTCAGCTTTATCATCTTCAGTATTCAATCAGCCAAATGATGACTAGGGGAATAAGCAGAGTAACAAGGATTGGCTGATAAGTGAATTTTCCCCTATTTATTTCTATCACAGTCTTAATAATTCTCACATGATACAAAGATACTATTTATCAGGCCACTTGAGAATCAAAACTATCCCCAGCACTGACCGCTCAAGTAAAATGAAGATTGTATTCAAGAGCTGAAATATGTAGTTTCACGTCTCATCTTCTTAGTTGTGGACCTTCGTGCAAATTCCTTCACCTCTCTGAATATCAGTTTCCTCACCTCTAAAATGGACACCGCATGTTTACTTCATAGTTGTGCTGCAAAGATTTACTGATTACCATTTGAGCTAGGGCCATCAGAAGGTTACCTCACAGGTAAACAACACATCTCAGAAACTAGCCTCTGAGGAAATCTAAAATATTAACATTCTACCCAGTACTCTGCAACGAGGTCAGCCATCAAACACCACAGAATACTGCTTTGTCTGTATCAGCCCCATTCATTCCTTTATTTGCGCCACTTAACATTTTTACTCATTCAGCAGAGATTTATACTGCACATCTGCTGTTTTCCAGGCATTATATCAAGTATTCAGTGTTGAACAACGCAGCGTGTTTCCTGTTCTCATGGAGTTTATAATCTTCTCTAACAGACTTCCTAAATTTTGACCTGCTGTTGAAAAACTCTGCCCTAAGAACAAGCCCCTATGCAATCCCTCCCCAATTTTCATTATTCTCCATTCCAACATGAATGCCCCTCCACTAGTCCTGGGACCTAAGAAATCCATTTTATTTGGTTTGCCCCTTTACATTATCATGTGACACTTATTTAATTTACCCAAGAGATATTTACCGACCACCTCTTGCAGGTCCATCAGAAGAGTTGAAGTCTACCTGACTTCAACTGTTACTCTGAATACCTCTCTTTCAGGTCTGGATCCTATCCTTGAATCACAACTTCATCTTACTTCCAGATAGATCTGAGTCACCTGTCACTGAATGTAACAAGGGTACTAACTGTAGCCCTTTGCCCAGACTACCTGGATACCTTCCTCCCCCCACCTGGCACTTCCTCCATTATCAGCCTACAACAGAACAATACTACACTCAAACCCCCAAAATCTCTGAGTAAACTCTATCCATCATGCCTGGCTATCAGTGATGTTTTATACCTCTTGGAAGTCCTGAGACGGCAACCAGCAGAGACAGGCAACCGGCCATTACGGATTCGCTGCCATTCATCTATTTTTGGTGATGCTACCGCTGTGCCCGTGAGTCAAAGCACATGAATCAAGTCCAGTTGCTGAGATCACAGGACCGAAGCTCAAACACTTAACTTTAGGTCGCTGACTAAAGGACCAGTCCCAGTGAAAATACATCCAACCCACTCAAATAGGTAAAATAAGAAACACTCACTGGTGTTACTGATGGTTTAGGGCTGGAGAGTTTGAACAAAGTAAACTACATTTGAAAGTCTTACTTTGAAATTTTCACCAGCATCACAGGACACAAAAAGGGGCAAAAAATGTCCCACTACTTCCCTGTCACACACTTCTGTGATCAAAATTCAATGGTCCATTTTAATCACTTACTTCATAACATCAGAATGAGCCACAGGAAACTCTGAGTGTTTCTCAAAAACAAACCATCTTAAGGCTCTGAGGAAATTCTTAACGAATATGTTATGAACAGTAACAGCAATCAACACATAGTGTCCTGAGTATGTGCTTTGAAGAGACCCACACTAATTAGGACAAGTTTATCTGCTTACATGTTCATTACAAAATCAAACATTCAAGTATAGACGAGGACAATCCAAGATGGCCAAATAGGAACAGCTCTGGATTGCAGTTCCCAGCGAAAACGCAGAGGCCGCTGCAGGTGATCCCTAGGCAAGCAGGGTCTGGAATGGACCTCCAGCAGTCCTACAGCAGAGGGGCCTGACTCTTAGAAGGAAAACTAAGAAACAGAAAGAAATAACTTCATCATCAACAAAAAGGATGTCCAGAGACGCCATCTAAAAGCCACCAACTACAAAGACCACAGGTAGATAAATCCACAAAGATGGTAAGAAACCAGTGCACAAAGGATGAAAATACCCAAAACCAGGACACCTTCCCTCTTCCAAGGAATCATAACTCCTCACCAACAAGGGAACAAGGCTGGATGGAGAATGAGTCTAATGAATTGACAGAAACAGGCTTCAGAAGGTGGGTAATAACAAACTTCTCTGAGCTAAAAGAACATATTCTAACACAATGCAAAGAAACTAAGAACCTTGAAAAAAAGTTTGACGAAATGCTACCGAGAATAAGCAGCTTAGAGAGGAATATAAATGAATTGATGGAGCTGAAAAACACAGCATGAGAACTTCACGAAGCATACACAAGTTTCAATAGCTGAATCGACCAAGCAGAAGAAAGGATATCAGAAATTGAAGATCAACTCAATGAAATAAAACAAGAAGGCAAGATTAGAGAAAAAAGAGTAAAAAGAAATGAACAAAGCCTCCAAGAAATATGGGATTATGTGAAAAGACCTAATCTACATTTGATAGGTGTACCTGAATGTGACAGAGAGAATGAATTAAAGCTGGAAAACACTCCTCAGGATATTATCCAAGAGAACTTCCCTAACTTAGCAAGGCAGGCC
>CAUYLG010067404.1:0-59208 GCA_963573385.1 Cacajao melanocephalus
TCCCTCCATTGGGCAATGTGGCAATGGCTGGAGACATTCTGGTTGTCACTGTCACAACAAGGGTGTGGTTGCCACTATTAAAGCGGTGTCATTGTCTGGGGCAAATACCCAGGGTTTGTCATCTTGTGCCAAGAAGATTAAAGACACGGACACACATGAGGAATGAGTTTAGGAGCAGAAGTTCAATAGGCAAAAGAAAGAGGAAGGAGAACAGCACTCTCCCTTCCAAAAGAGAGGGGCTTCGGAAGGGGAAATCCAAAGTGTGGTGGCAAGCACCAGGTTTTGTAGGTAGGCTTGAGGAGGCGGTGTCTGATTTACGAAGGGCCCACAGATTGGTTGGACCAGGTGTGACATTTACATAGCGCGTGGTAAGGCTGGCCACCTCACCCTTATCTTATTATGCAAATGGACTTTCCACTTGGCCATCGCCATCTTGTCTGCTCCTTATTGCACAGGTGCCTGGCAAAGGGAACATAGAGCCACCATTTCGAATGTGCCTTGTCCCAGGTAGCCTTTTCCTGTTGGCACAATCACCCGCATTCACTTGTGTCAGTATCTAGCTTGCTTGTCTACGTCTGTAGCTCGATTTTGCAGGCTGCTCTTTGTTAGAAAAGAAAATAATTTAGGGGCTGCTTTTCATTAGAAGGAAAACCTTGATGAGGACTCCCATGCCCTCACTATCTGCCTAAATAATTTATTCTCAACTCCTGTATCATTATCTCCTCACTTGTCCTAGAGGAAATATTTCGTGTTGGGGGTGCTTTTGTTGTAATAACGACCAGTGCAGATGAAGTGTGGATGGCTTCAGGGAGCCCCTGTATCATGCTTTCCGGAGATTAGCTAGTTATCGCTCTAGTTAGTAGCGTTCTTGATCTTTCCCGATTCCCTAGTTTGGGATTCCTTCATGACAGCTTTAACTCGAAATTTGTTTGCTTGTTTCTAGCAGCAAAACTGTCATTCTGTAGGGAAACAGTGAGATCCTGGCATCTGATGAATCTGATTTGAAGATCAGGGTCTCCTACAATTTAGATAGTTTCTCCCAGAAAATAATCAATGACATAACAAAGCCATCTGAAAAGAGCTCTTGGGTTTTATTTAGCAACTAAAATCTCAGGGGAACGTGGAAAAAAAATATGAGTTCCAGAGGCTCCTTATGATGGGCAACTTTTATGGTTAATTCAATCAAATTTGATCTCCCAGCCTCTTCTTATTTATCTTTAGATTGGAGTTATAATAGTATAGGACTTAGGAAGTGCTGTGAGTATTTGAAAAGCTCTTTGAAGATAAGAGAATATTTTAAATTAAAATGAAGATACTATCATCTTCAATTATATTTCTTTGATCTCTGTGGACCATTGCATGCTGGAACTTGTAGTTTCAAGTAGTTGTTTTTTTTTTTCGCTCGTAAGCCAAAAGGGGCTCCCTAGCTTCTGGCAGATACAGAGGCAAATGACAACCTGCTCCAGTATGGACTGGTCAACCTGAGACCATTTCACTGGTTTTTAAAAAGTTTCTTTTAATCATTGCTTATCTTGTTTTCATACTATCTTGAGTGGGTGGATAGTGAAGGAACCTGAAAATTAAGACTGTGATCAAAGGAATTACTTACACTGGCATAGGTGACAATTAGTTAATGAACCTGGCCTTCCATTTCTCTGCCAAAGTGTGGCCTCTCCAAAGCAATCATATTTTGCTTGAGATCCTGCATTCACTAATGTGCAAAGAAGCTGTCTCTTAAAGTGTAGGACAATGAAAAGAATAATATTTTATGAAAAAAAAACACCAAAATTTAAAAAGCCAATGATTTCTTTGGTCTATGATTTACCTGTGAAGATAAAGTGGAGGCTAACCATATAGAATAGAGTAGAATATCCTCTGAGTAGAGAAAATGTTTGGGGAAAGGCACTCAGCTCCCAGAACTCCCCCTTCTAATTATTTAGGATGATACTTATAGTTTCTTCAGCTTAGGAATTTGGTTTGGTTCTTACTGAAATGCAGAAAGAAATCCATGCAAAAATGAGAACAAGTCCTTTACTTCTTAATACACGCTAAAGGATCCAGTTGGAAATTCTGCAAAGTGCACATGGGAATCACTGGCCCCACCAAGAGAGGGGAAGGTTCCTACCAGTGAGGGAGCCATGGGAAGGCATAGAACCAAACGGAAGAGAACTGGAATTTTGTTCCTATTTTCTTACACGTGGGAAGTAAAAGATCCTCTTCAAAGTTTCCTTTCTCATTAAAGAATAAATTTGCTAATAACTCTGTTAAGCCCTATTCTATGTAGCTGTTAGATATGCCATGCTTACAGGCACGTAGTTTATTCTATGTCCTTGTACTTTAACCAAGATATCTGTGCTAGACATGCTCACAGACATGTCCCAGCTTGCAGCCTGTGCCCCTTACCTGTTTAGAAAAGTTTTAAGTTATTAGCCAATCAGGTTTTAGTTTAGATTGTGAGATCAGAGATCAGATCTCAGAGATCTGACCAACAGAGATCAGACACAGCAGTAAAGACAACCCCAAATGCGTAAAGGATAAATATGTCTGCTTTTCCTTTGTTCATTGTACTTTCGTGGCAAGATGGCTAGCGAGGGCACCCTTCCTACAGGAAGTAAAAATTGCTTGCTGAGAGATCCTTTGTCTCAGTGCTGATTTTTCTTTGTGGCACCAGGCATCTGTTTCCAACATTATACCATTTGGTGTTTGGATACCTTGCTTTATTTTATCTGTCTCTATTCACTGAAAATTCTCCAGTGGAAATAAAAAGCACCTGTTTGGAATTCTGTTTGTACTAAATCTTGCTGTGAAAATGATGGATTCTTGAAGGGGCCTGAGAGATCATCCAGTTTTAACTCCTTCGCTTTATAAAGAAGAAAATGATGTGCTCAACATAAGAATGTTTGTGGCTGAGCTTAAATGAGAAATGCAGTTCTTCTGCCTCCCAGGCCTGTCTTCTGTCTGCATCAGTGCCTCACTGGTGTAGCTGTGTGTTCCCCTGATATCACTGTGAGTGAAGGCAGTGTGGTTGTGCCCAGTGCTTAGAGATGACTGGTGAGGTATCAGACTCCAGATAACACAGGAAGAGAAGAGAAGAGCTGCTGGTTGACCAGTAGTCTCCCTGGTTTCTCTTCTCCTCTGAGAGGCTACTAGGTTGGTGCAAATGTAGTTGTGGTTTTTGACATTACTTTCAATGGTAAAACTGAAATTACTTTTGCATAAACCTAGTAGATCTACTGGTTGGCAGGCAGGGAGTGTGGCTGAAAAGTCAGTGGACATTCAGACGAGATACCATTTAATTAATTAATTTAGAGACAGAGTTTCACTCTTGTCACCCAGGCTTGAGAGTGATGGTATGGTCTTGGCTCACTGCAACATCTGCTTCCTGGGTTTAAGTGCTTCTCCAGCCTCAGTCTCCTGAGTAGCTGGGATTATAGGCACCCGTCACCATGCCCAGCTAATTTTTGTATTTTTAGTAGAGATGGGGTTTCACCATGTTGTCCAGGCTGGTCTTGAACTCCTGACCTTAGGTGATCCACTTGCCTTGGGCTCCCAAAGTGCTGGGATTACAGGTGTGAGCCACCGTGCCCATCCCCAAGATACCATTTAATTTCATGGTTTCAGCGTGGAAGGAGAAGCAGAGGAGTTTGTATCCCTGTTGCAGCAAGAAGGTGCCTACCTCAAAAGTCTCTGGAAACATTAGCTGTCACCTTTAACTTATTCCACTGGATTGGGTATTTTTGAAAAAAGGATTCCAAAAACGGACTGTCCTTTAATTCTTACATTTATTTCTGTAATGTACCACATATGCTTTTGAAGCTAATTCTTTTTTTGAATTTGCCTGAGTGAAAAGCTAGCCATAGGTTTTCGGTACACATATAGATCATTAGCATATGATTCTGTATTGATTCTCTGCCCTCAGTCCTATTTCTTTAAATTAAACATTATTGTGAGAACAATATCAGGGCTTTTGAGATTCTGCATAAGGAGTTGAATTGAAAGTAGGAGGGCTGGGTGGGGGATAAGTAATAAGGAAGACTTTCTGTATGGAGAAAATATACCTGGGCATCAAAACAGAGCAGCATTTGACAGATTATAGGCCTCTACATCAGCACTGAGAGGAGGTAGAACCTTTTTTTTCTTCTCTCTCACTTTTCCGTTTTAAGGATTAATATTAAAAACAACAGTGAATCCACATTGAGCACTCACTAGGACCTAGGCACTGAGCCTTACATGTGATGGTCTAGCACTCAATCCCCACATCCACAGTATAAGCCATGCACAATTGTCATTTCTATATTTACCAAAGAGGAAACAGGCTTAGAACACTAAAATGCCTAGTTCAAGGGCACTGTAGCTAGCAGGTGGTGGTGGTGGGGTTTGAAGTCAGACAGGCTGACTTCAGGCTCAGAGAAAAGCTTTTTCTGAGACAAGTCTCAAACCTTGTATCTAGCAGCCGTCTAGCACTGTCCAGTAGAACTCTGTGCAGGGGTGAACATGTTCTACGTCTGCACTCTCCAGCATATGAGTCAGTAGCCACTTGTGGCTGTTGAATACAAGCACTTGAAATGTAGCTCATGCAATGGGAAAACGGGACTTTTAATTTTATCTAGTTTTAATGAATTTAAATGGAAATGTAAAGCCCACATGTGGCTAGTGGCTACCATATGTGGATAGTGCTGGAGGCAATGAAATCTCTTGTTGGTTCCAGATGGCTTTTATCTCTGATTGTTTGCCTACATGAGTTTGTGACCTGAAAGGTACTAAAATTAAAGCAAAAAAAAAAAAAAAGAAAAAGAAAAAGAAAAAAAAAGAGAGGAAGAAAAGTAAGATACAGAGAGAAAGAGAGAAAAGGAAGGAAGAACAGAAGGAAGAAGAAGGAAGGGAAGAAGGAAGAAGAAGGAAGGGAGGAAGGAAGGAAGAAGGAAGGGTAGAGGAAGGGAAGAGGAGAGGGAGAGAAGAAGAGAATCTTTATTCTCATAGAACATAGAACTTGAGAACTTTGACTTATTAGGGTTACTGGCCTGAAGGCCTAGTGGGCTCTTTTGGGGGCTTTTCAAATTTTTACTCCAATGTTGTATTTATTGGCATTCTATTATAAATATTCTGGTCCACAGAAAACTCATCAAACACAATTCCTCAGCCTAGTTTGGATTTTATCGAAAAGAACATCATTGCTGGGTGAACATGATGGCTCACGCCTGTAATCCCAGCACTTTGGGATAATCCCAGCACTTTGCCAATAAAATGAAAAGCTCCACTGAGAATTGACCAAACCATATTGCTTTCTTCACACCTAGGATATTCCAACCAATAGTAATTTCACCGCAGCTCTCTGTAGTACCAGATACAGAGGCCAAGGTGGATGGATCACTTGAGTTCAAGAGTTCAAGACCAGCCTGGCCAATGTGGTGAAACCCCGTCTCTACTAAAAGCACAAAAATTTGCCGGGCCTGGTGGTGCACACCTGTAATCCCAGCTACTCTGGAGGCTGAGGCAGGAGAATTGCTTGAATCTGGGAGGTGGAGGTTGCAGTGAGCTGAGATCACACCAGTGCACTCCAGCCTGGGCAACACAGTAAGATTCTGTCTCATAAATAAATAAATAAATAAATACATGATAAAATAAAATAAAATAAAAGGAACATCATCTTGGTTTTTGATCTGATAACTCTGACTTAAAAATACCATTTAAAAATTATTTGATGTTGCTGCTCAAAATTTTTTAAATTGGCCAGAGAGAAGGAAACGCCCTCTGAAATTGATTATCTAGGTCCCACTTATGAATCTCTTGTCTATATAAATCTTATTAATAACTTAGACTATTTTTGAGCTGGAAAAGATCTCACTGCTCATCTACTTCAACACTTTTATAGGAAGGAAGGTAGAGGCCAGAGAGATCAAATGACTTGCCTGAGGTAGTTTCGCCCTGAGATGGTGGAGGCAGGCGATGTCTCCTGGTGCCCTGAGCCAGCATTTGCTGGGCTTCTCGAAACAACTGTTGATAATAATTACCTGGTGATTCCCAGGTGAAGCATACCTGGAAGTCTTTCCATCAGTAATCTTCCCAGATAGCTGAAGTTCTTTTTGTCTCTGTGCTCCATTACTCAACTGAGCTCTGATAAGCAAAGACCGAAAAGGAAAGTCGAGATTTTCCGATACAATCTCCAGGATGAAATAATGTTTTCTAAAATCTGCATTCAGTGATGTGGCAATAGCTCTTGGTGGTCTTCCATACAGCATGAAAAAAATAACAAAAACAAAATTTTTGGAGACCTGGTGTGGCAGTGTGTCACCAATGCTGACTGTTACTGAGGATCCATGAAGATAGGATATTCTCTGAGAACTTGTTTATAGGGAGGTAAAACATCCTTCAATAATCATATAAGTGGAAGCCAATGGTGAGTTTTAAATAGACAAGACCATTGCTGTTTAGGCAATTTAGGAGACTTGCCATTGTAAGCTCTGAGTAATACAATGCACCAAGGAGAAACATAAAATTAGAGTAATTTAGGGAGATTTTTTAAAATCCAGGGATTGTATAATTTAAGGATTTAAAACTGCTTTAACAACATTACCTAATTAGTCTGTGAGAAAGAAGATTTGTAAGCTGCATGTGCCCTGAAATGAGGATTACTTTTAGAGTTCAGATACGTTAGTGCAGGAAGAAAGGGAGAATCAGAGTGAATCAGGCAGAATCTTTCATGATTTTGGGGGGCAGAGGTGGGTAGGAGTTGGGGGGCTAAAGTTAGGGTAACTGGAGGATGTCAGACTATGAAATATTTCTTGGATATTTAATGCTGTGTTTAGAAGGACTGTGTTGGAAGGAGTACGTAGGGGCAGCTGGAATGTGAATTGTGGCCGTCAAGGGGCCAGAGAGCTCAGCTGTGCTATTCTCCTGACATCCAGAGACACTTTTTGTGTTTTATCCCCCAACTAAATTCCCCAAGGACACTTGCCTTGGTTATACCCCTCTTGTATTGTCTTCAGCACTACCCTTGAGATGACACAATAAGCATTTGCTGGGTGACTGATCCGTTTAGAAACTGCAATTACAAGGCGATTTTAGGTTATACCTTACCAAGAAAATAGGAATTTTGAGATTAAAATTTTCAAATAAAAGAAGAGAGAAGAAAGGAAGAAGGAGACAGGGAGAGCAGAAGGCGGTAATGATCATCTGAAGACCACAGGGATTCTAATCAGGAGACAAGGACATTCAAAATTCAAAATGAAGGATGTCTAGGTGCTTTCCACGAATTTAAAGTCAACTATTAATTCAGAGACAAGGCCTGAAATTGGGGCATGTGAGATTTGGGCAGATGCAGTAGCGTTTGACCTGGGGATGATTCACAGAGGGCCCATTGGCCTAGATGAGGATACAGTTGGTGGAAGCATTAAGAAGATTGGAGCAAGTGAACTTGGAGGAAGCTTCCAGGAAGCATGCAGCTGCCTTCCTGGCTTCGTGTGGATATCGGCTGTCCCTAGTCTGATCCCCAACCCCTCCCAGTTCCCGTCCCGAGGTCAGCGCCTACCCTCACCTTCTCCCTTCTCTTTAGTTCCCATTCTTTTCTTTTGCCCCTGGATTAAAACCGAGCTCAGTCTTCCTCTTGTCTACTGTAGCTTTCCTGCTTATTTCTCTTCTATAAGTTGCCATGTTTCTTGAGGTCACTTTTCTCCAGAGAAGAAGAATATGGGAGAACTGTTTTGTTTTTTGTTTTAAACCCATCACTCAAACTAAAGTGGGTCAACACATTACAGTTTTAAATAAAGGCTGGTCTAACACAGAAGTGAGGAGATTGGATGTTGAAGGAAGACGTAGGTATGAATGCCACCTCTCCCGATTTCTGAACTCAGCCTCTTTGGTTTTAGCCAATGTTAATAATAGTGTCTCCTTCCTGCGGGAGTTGTGATGATTAGGTGAGATACCCTACACTAAGCACTGAACACAATTCTTGCTGCTTGATCATTACCATCGTATTACATAAGCTGTGGCTATGACAAGGGTACTCCAGTCCCAGACCTACCTCTGCCTAAATATCTGAACCTTTTAATCAAATTGTTCTATCTTAAAAACAAAATCAATCATAATGATTTCTTCTCTGCTTTGCAAGAATATTGTGAGAATCCCTGCTATCACAAGTATTAGGATTCTGAGTCTTTGGAAGGATGATGCAGTTGATTTTGGAATCCACTGTTCTTAGTATGTTAGAGTTCGAACTACTTTCACGTGGAGAAGAATGTTCCTTCCACCAGCATAAGAAAACAAGTAAAAATGTAACCCTTAAATCATTTGACCATCCAGAGAGGAGCTGAGCCTCAGGCCACACTTCCCTTACATGGCATTCCATGCCTGGCTGTGTCTGCAGGTCCAGGTACTCTAGGAGATAAATAAGGAATTTAGGGAAGCAGTTAGTGAAAGTAGGTACAAAGTGTTTAGCTCATAAAAGCAACCATTGCTAAAAGTTTATATTAAAGGGCAGTAAGAAAATTAAAAAGGTTCTTAGAAAGGAGCAATGCTATCATTAATTGGAATAATCCAGTTATCATCAAATAGGAAAGAGTAAAAAGTGTTTCTGTGCTTGAGATGCCTGCTGCAATCTAGCCATGAGCATGGGTAGTACTTGCTGCAATCTGATGTCAAGGTAGCCACTACCAGGATTGCAGAACGAGCTGGTGTGAATGACGCCATAGGATGGCGTGGGCTATGATACAGATGGAGAAACATACTGTGGGGCTTCATGGGGTGTTGATGGGTTTCTGTCTTGAATTCCTTTCCCTTTTCTATGCCACAGTTTCTGTTCTCTGATGCATAGCTGGAATGAACTCATTTCTTTCAACCCTACCTACAACCATTGGGTACATTTGGGAAGGAACATAATTTTCTCCCCTTCTCTTTCTACAAAACCCAAGATTTAAAGAAAAATAGTCCTTTCTTTAAAATCACCCTCTTACTTCACTGTGGTGTCTCTTCCCCACAACTACTGAGACTCAAGCTGTCATTTAAGGTACTCGAATTTGGTGACAGAAATGCCAGCGTATCAACTCTAATCACAATTTCATGATTTGGAAATCCAGGAAGTGAAGACACCAAGCCTCAACCCTCGGTTGGAAGGCTGGCTCCCTTTGACCTGGTCCCGGGATTCCAAGTCATTCCTCTCTTAACCTCGACCCTGCCCTTTTAGTCAGGCCTCAGATGGAAGCAGCCATCGGAGCCAGGAATTTGTGGTTGCCTCTTCCCCAGGGTTCTTGCCCAACATCTTTTATCAAATCTTTCCTATGCAGAATGTTTTTTTTCTTTTTGGTTGGTTGTTTGGAAAAAAATTCCCCTTCAGGTACTGCTTGTTCTTTTCGAATTGTCTTGCTTTCGGTCAGTTTCGCATTCCTTTGGCTATCCCCGTAATCAGTCTCTTTATCTCAATGGAGTCATCGGCTGTCGCCTCTTGCTTTTTTCAGGATCTCCTCATAGCCGTCCTTTTCCTTCATTGCTTTCAGTCAGACCGAATGAAGCATGAGCTTATGAGCATCTCTAATCACCTTGCACTCCAGGCCTCCATAAAGAAAGGGGCCAATTCTCCTTCAGGTCTCCATGCTTTCTCCATTCTGTCATAGGTCCTGCCCAGATGAGGGCTTGATTTATAGTTTTTGAGTGGAAGAACACATATTTGATTCCATTCTTCCTTGACTTCATTTTCCTTTTTACATCTGAGAGCAAGGACTTTTGATTGCTTTGTTTGTTTCTCTATTCCCAGGGCCTGAATTAGCACCTGCCAATAGTAGGCACTTGATAAGCGTTTGTTGAATGACTACATTAATAACTTGTCTCCGGTCATCAGACCTCAGGGATGGCCCCCGAAGGTCATTCACAAGTCTTACGTGTCTCTGTCCTCTTACTAGAAAGCTTAGCATCTGTAAGACTTACCTTTACATTTCAAACTTTGGATCTACTGGAAGACAGGGCACGACAGACAGGTTGGGAGTCCTTTGTTCCCCATTATGGGAAGTAGAAAAGTTCCTTTTTAAAGTTTCCTTTTTTGTTAAATCATAAAAGTGTGTGAATAACTTTGTTAAACCTTATCCTATGTAGCTGTTAGATATAACAGGCTTATAGGCATGTAGTATACTTTATGTCCTTGTACTTTAACCAAGAGATCTGCGTTGGACATGCTCACAGGCATGTCCCAGCTCTCTATTGCTTTTACCTGTTTAGAAAAGTTTTAAGTTGTCAGCCAATCAGGTTTTAGTTTAGATTGTGAGATCAGGCTCCAGCCAATGGAGATGAAGACACAGCAGTAAGGACAACCCCAAATGCATAAGGAATAAATTTGTGTGTGTTCCTTTATACTTTGTACTCTCATGGCAACATGGCTAGTGAGAGTACCCTTCCTGCAGTCCAGGAAGTAAAAATTGCATTGCTGAAAGATCCTTTGTCCCAGTGCTAATTTTTCTTTGCCGCACCGAGCATCTATTTCCAACACCCATTATTCCCAGCTCCACTGCCCCAGTGCAAACATGCCCTGAGATCTGTCGAGGGCAGGCTCGAGATTACACCTTCCTTGTGCACACGGTTTATATCCCAGGTAATGTTGCAGCCAGTGGCTGAGCATCTCTGAATGAGGATGGAGCGAGTGTCCTGTGATGATGGATGGCCCTTCTGAGGCTGTCTGATGCTGATTTGCTGTGATGAATTTGTTTGAGTCGTTGGGAAGCGGGTAATCACAGACTTGCCATGGTATTGTGGGATCACCCTTCTCTGTCCCTGAAAAGGGGGTTCAGTGTGAATATGTAAGTCCTTTATGCAGCTTGCTGTACCTCTCTTCTGATTAGTAGCCACTCCTGGGGGTGGTGATGGGCAGGGGGACCATCTTCCAGGAATCCTCAGACCAACTGCTTTCTGTTCGCTCCCTTGCCTTCACCGTTCCCATTGTACAAGAGGCTTTAAAAATGGTTTATAAATGCTATGGAGTTAGTCGATCATTCTTTGCCTCCAACAGGATGCAGGAGGGCTGGAGTGACAAGATTCTGACCTATAATTAGTAATGGGGCCTATGAAATTTATAATAGCACCTTGATATTCATCAGGATGAAAGGTGCTTCATAAATGTAAGCCATGATTATTTCTTGACAGCCAAATATAAAATTTCCACTAAACACTATTTAACATTGTTGCTTTAAAGATATTAATTGGGCATTTCAACTATACAATGCAATTATCAGTCTAATTGAAAATAATTGGTCAGCGTGGAAGAGGAAAAATACCTGAAATGTCAGCAGGAGAAACATTTAGAAAGTTAAGACTCCACTAAGTTAATAGTTTACTTTGGTTGAAAAAAGCCAATCAGCCTCCTTTGCCTTGGTAAACATGCCAGTGAAGTCTGAAGTTCAAGCCAACCTATAATTAATCCTGAATACAATGGTTGGTAAGATACAGAAGCTTTGAGTTCACTTACACATCCCTACCAGAGCTTTCCATCAGATATCTTTTCTCCGGCATTGCAAATACTATTTTTGACATTATTTCCACAGAAGAAATCAAATACGTCAACCACCTGGCCCCCTTGTTGTGGAGGCGCACAAGAGGTTTCAGTTTTAGAAAACACTTTTGTTGTTGTTGTTGTCATTGTTGGCTCTCAGAGTAACAAAGCTCAGTGATTTTTTTTTTTCGCAAGAAAGACAAAAATGGGGAAAAACGTGAGGCGAAGATTGTGGCGCGCTTCACACATTGGCACAGCTTATCAACAGCATTTCATGGTTTTCTGGAATCCTTTCAAAGGAGACTTTCCTTTGTAAGGGACTGTTTAAGCTTTACATTATTCAAAGCTATATTTGAGAGTTTATGAAAATTGCTTTTTGAGTTTCCCAGACTCTTAAAGCATCGATACTGATGTTTACTTCCTGCGAATTTATCTCCTTGCTGATGCAATGTGCTGTGGGTTTTAGCTTCACATTTTCTATTCCCCCATCACTGCTTTCCTTCCTTCTGTTTCTGCTGCATTTGAGGATGGTGGACTGCATCATTTGGGGCTCTACCAACCTTCCCTCTCTATTTAAGAAGGAACTGGGCTGGGCGTGGTGGCTCACGCCTGTAATCCCAGCACTTTGGGAGTCCGAGGCAGGTGGATCACCTGAGGTCATCAGGAGTTTGAAACCAACCTGGCCAACATGGTGAAATCCTGTCTCTACTAAAAATACAAAAATTAGCCGGGCCTGGTGGTACACACCTGTAATCCCAGCTACTCAGGAGGCAGAGGCAGGAGAATCACCTGAATCTGGGAGGCGGAGGTTGCAGTGAGCAGAAATTGCACCACTGCACTCCAGCAGACTCCATCTTGAAGTAGAAGAAAGGAGGAGGAGGAGGAAGAGGAGGAGGAGGAGGAGGAAGAGGAAGAGGAGGAGGAGGAGGAGGAGGAGGAGGAACTGAATGTAAGCCCCAGTTCTGTTCTGTGAGGTGGCTGTCAGTTTTACCCACCAGAGACAAAGGATTCGATATTCTTTTGAATTTTGGGATGCTATGCAAGGCCCTCAATACTTCTCTGTCCTGGATGCTCTGTAAGGACAAGGGCCGTATCTGTCATGTTTGGTTTTCAGCCCTGAACACACTGGAACAGGTGCTGTGATGTTGATACCCACACAACCGATCCTGTGAGAGAATATAATTAAAATGAACAATCTTTCTAATTGAAAAGAACAAAACAAAACATAGGAAGCCCTAGCCAATGACTCATTTATTAAAACGATGTTTGGTGATGCAGAAGTCTATGACCAAGGAATTTAGAAACCTTTGGAGTTCTTAGGGTAGGGTTTTACCTGTAGAGTCATGGATTATATACTGTCGTCCCTAAAGATAGAAAGTTAGTGAGAATGCTAAATTTTAAAACGTTTGTTTGGTTTTAAGGTTTACTATGGTGTGCAATGGGTTCTAAGGGGTAGAAAAGAGATGCCTTTTACTGAAGTCTTTAAAAGAATAGGGTGTGTAGTAGAAAAATGAACTATTTTAGGATTTAAGGATTGTGGCAAGTCATCTGCCGTGAATAAGCTGGGAGGCCTTGGGTAAGTAAGGTAATCTGGATAAAATTTAATTTGCCCTAATCTATAAAATATCACCCCAATGAGCTAATAAATATATATGTCACTTATTGTTCTAGTCCCCAAAATGATCTATTTAAAATTTATCAAGGTGACAGAATTTAGAGACAAGTGCAATAATGCTGCAGGTACAAAGGAATGAATGAAAGGGGAACTGTTTTAGGATACACTGAAATGCAGTGAATCAAAGAGAGATTGGAAGGTTGAGCTAAGAACCCAAAGGGAAGAACATCTTCCATAAATTGCAGCAATGCCATTCTGATAGGAGAGAGTCTGTTGTATTGGAAGTGATATTTCTTAAAAAATGAAAGTATTTGCTAAATATGGCATTAGGATGGATGTGTGTGCCAATGAGCAAACTTTTTTTAATTATAAGAGAAATTAGTTACTGTTTTAATTACTTAGAGAGTGATTGTATTGAAGCGTTGCCCAATGGCCCCCCTTCCCCCCTTGGGTTGCTTGAGCAATTTACTGTGATCAGAAACACATTCAGAGAATAGTTTCTTTAAAAACAAAACTCAGCTTGAGGAAAACGAAATTCCTGCTCCTCTCTTGCATGACAAATACCCATTTCAGTCCATGAGAGGGTTGCCTGAACCTCATCTTAAATGTTGTGATGAAAAGGGAATTTCAATATTTGTGTAAAGCTCTGCAGAAGGCCAAGAAAAGGATAGATAAGAACGATGATTTATTTCAGCTATGGTTTGAACTTCTAAAAGCAGGGACATTTGAGACATCTACTGACTTAATTGAAACCCAAGATGCTAGAAAAACTTGTTAGTGGTCATGGAAATGCCAAATGTGTACTGTGGAGCTCTGTTCCTGTGACTTTCAAACAAGGATAGGAACGTCGGCCCTTTGGTGATATGTGTCTGTGCCATGTAGGTGAATTATTTTAAACATGTGGTAGTGTACACTGCCTGAACTCCCATTGGCACCAATCCTTGATCATCTGTCTTGAGGTTTATCTACTTTTTGCTTCTTGACAGCTTCCTCTCATAAACTATCATACCTGTGGCCTAAAATTGATCCTTAAAGTCAAGACCCACCCATTGCCCCCAGAGTTGCCTGGGGTGTCTTTACTATACGATGATGTGCTAATAAAATAGCAAAGGCAATTCCTTGAAAATTCCAATGGAGGCTCCTCAGAAATAGGAATGTAGGAGCCGAGCATGTAAATCAGAGCTCACCCAAAGAGCTCGTTAAATATTTGGCTACTGAGTCTTGACCCCTGAAGAGGCACTAACCACAGTGGAGGTATTTTGGCCATTTGATATTCATGAGACTGGGAAGATTTAAGAGGAGCAGCTAAGGACTAAATACAAGGAGTTTGGCTTTCTAATGTAAACACCATTATCATTTGGAAATCAATTAGCTCCTTGCGCAGAGGGAATGTGAAGACCAGGGCCTTCTGAACTACTATTGTGAGCGGGAGCTATTTGCTTTAATTAAGAGGAGACAGAGTGGATTATTGTCTCAAACTAAGTAGCTGGGAAGAGTCAGAAAATTACACTTTACCCTGATGAACAACAAAGCCCAAGCAAGAGACAGGCTCTGCATCAGGCTGGTCTAAAGCAAATTAGCTTTTAATCTGCAAACTCTCTGAATAAGTATGCCTGCACCACACAATTAGGAAAAATGCAAAGCAGTGGTTCTGCTCAAGCCTTAGGCTCTCCCTGCTTGAGTCTGCCCTGTCTCCATATCAGGAAGATTTATGTGATAAGTGTCCTTGTGCCATGGACTTGTCAGATATCTAGAAACTATGGGGGAAAATGATTTAAAATTATTTCTTCAATGCAAAAATATTAATAGCATTAATGTGAAATCATTGCAGTAAAAGTTGAATGAAAACGTAATACATTCTTTGGTTAAAAAATGTTTGGTAGAATAGCAATCTACAATGTCATCTGATTTGGTGTCCATAGTTCTTTCTCTTGTTGGGGCTTTCTTATGTAATCCAAGCCACTGAAAAGAGTTACAGTTACCTTTCTCATTTATCCATCCATCCATCCATCCATCCAGCCTGCATCTTCTTCACCAGCCCCTCTTCTAATTAACAGCAAAGTTACCTCAACTCTCCCTTCTTAATACCAGCTCTGTCTTCTTCAATGTCCAATACCCTAGTCAAGGCCACCAACATCTGTCCTAAATTATCAGAATAGGGCTGGAATCTGTCTGCCTCCAATCTTGCCCTCTCAAAATCATTTTCTACCAGAATATCCTTTCTAAAACATGGACACATACATAATCGCTGCCCTCACTTGATCCCATGGTTCACTTTTCCCTCAGGAAGGCAGGCTGTCTCCTGCCAGTTAAACCCTCTCGATAAGGCTCCTACCCACTTCTCCTGCCCTCTGCTTCTCTCTTCCCCCACCTCTCCACTGTCAGCCCCCAGGGCTCGAACCTCTTTCACCTTTGCCTTTGTCTTTGTTTTCCTCTTCTGGGAAGACCTCAGGTCCTGCCATTTCTTTCTCTCCTGGGAAAGAACATTCTGGAAGAGAAGCAGATGCATTTGGCTGGAGTTAGATGCTCAATAGGATATGCTTTTAGTCTACTGGAGGTAGCATAAGTGTGTATGTGTGTGTGTGTGTGTGTGTATGTGTGTGTGGTTTAATTTTGCAGGTGAATAGAATGAAAGCAACTTCAAGGTAACAGAAGAAACTGATTCATTATTCTAAGGTCACTACAACCACAGACAGTCCTTTTTTCAACTGTTCAGATTTAAATGTATACATTATCATTGAGTATTAATTGAGAGAATAGGAGTAGCTCTGAAGGACTTTCTTTAGCTTAGGGGCATTACTAGATAGAGCATACTTACTAAACATGAACAAAAAGAATCCCCAAGTGACTATTTGGTTTTAAAAAGAATTAAATAATTTTTCTTTAAGTTTTTTGCCCATACATTAACATACAAGATTTAATTAAAATTTTATACACATGTATTTAGCTATCACGTGTTGAGCACTGTTTCAGTGTTTTCTATGTATTCATTCATTTAATTCTTCCAACACCTACAGGAGATAGTACTGTTATTATACCCATTTTACGGATAAGGATATCAAGGCACTGAAAGTTTTAAGAAACACGATCAATATCATATAGCTGTTGATGAAGGAGCCAGGATTCGAGCTCAAGCAGTGTGGCTTTAGAGTCGATGCTCTTACCCACCACACTATACTAGCTTTCACACTGTATTAACATTAATGGAAACTTAAAAAGGAATCATTTCTACAGCCCTGATACCCCAACATTTTAAATTTGCCTTACTCTTCCTTGTTTTTGTGTAGTCTCACTGCTTTTACCTTCAGGATCTATACGTTTACTAGGTTGTAATTCTTCATTTTTTTTTAAAGGTGTTCTTTTTTTTTTTTATTAGCTCTATCAATAGTTCCTACACTCTGCTATGTGCTAATGTGTTCAGTTTACTATTACATCACTTCCCAATTACTTTATAAATACCTCAAAAACTGGAATTGTGTCACCTAATTTCTTAACGATTCCCCAAAGACTCCTACTCTCAGAGAATGCTGCAAAGTCCTGGTAGGGAAGAGTCAACCCTTGACTCATCAGAGTGTACAGTCTAAGGTAGAGATTTGTAAATATTAAAACAATTTAATGTTTATGGAGCACTTGTTCCAGTTCAGGCAATGTGCTATTTCATTTCATCCTCTTACCACACCTACAATTGGGGTTATAGATAATATTAGGAGCCCCACGTTACAGACGAAGAAACTGAGGCATAAAAAGTTAAGTAGTTTAAGGTCAGCCAGCTAGTAAGTTGGAATTTAAACCCAGGTCTGTATGACTTATGGTCAGGCTGTGCTTTTTACCGTCTGCGTTATATCAAATATGGGAGATGGGTGGTTTCAGTTTAGAGGCGTTTGCGAGGACTGGTTTTCAGGTGTGATCTGAAAAATGCCTTCACACTCATAGTTGTGCCTGAGCTGCCATTTTCCTATCCAGTATTGATCATTCAGGGCAGACAAGCTTTTTTCAATCCTCCTAGGGTTCCTGGCTAGATCTGAAATAAAACTGACAAAGACAGATGAACATGAGAAAAACGTAACAGATTTATTTAATCCAAGTTTTATGTGACACAGGAGCCTTCAGACGTGAAGACCCAAAGACCCAGGGAAAACTGTCTATTTTTATGCTCAGGTTCAGTGAAACACGGACAGGCATATAGAAAGGTATTGGGCAAAAAGGGAATGACCCGATATCATAGACTGAGGGGGCACCCAGCAAGGCCTGTCCATCCAGATTCTTCCCGGCTCCTCCGTGCTGCATTCCTTCCTCCTGAGTAGAGGGCAGGACCCCTCTGGAATGAGAAACTTATGACCCACAGTTAGATAAGTTACGTCAGAGACTTTCTTTATGATCAGCGCTTACACAGAAGGGCCGGGGAAAGTTCAAGTAATAATAGTTCTAGATTTTATAGTTGGCTTTGGGGAAAGGGGTTCTAGTTACTATGACCCACCTTGGGGAAGAGGGGATCTAGAT
Source organism: Cacajao melanocephalus (assembly GCA_963573385.1). Taxonomy (NCBI): domain Eukaryota; kingdom Metazoa; phylum Chordata; class Mammalia; order Primates; family Pitheciidae; genus Cacajao; species Cacajao melanocephalus. The sequence goes on from CAUYLG010067404.1 coordinate 17,583, forward strand.
TTTATAGGCTGCCTTGGGAGAAAAAGGGAGCAGGAGAAAGAGGAGTGGGAGGTCAGAAAGACTTTGCTTCTGAGTTCCTGTCCTTCAGTTCAAAGCATTCAGCATGCAAGCCACCTTACTTTGGGGTATCATGTTCTGAGCCCTGACAACACAAAACAAAATCCATTTAGAACAAAGATTAGAACATCATCTGGAGAGATGTGTATTTGCCTGCTCCTTGATGTTAAATTGTTGCAGAACCTCGTCTGTCTATTCTTGACCAAAACAAACCCCTACAAATACAAACCCCTGGCCACGGTCCCTGTCATTGCTCATAGATGAGCAGATCTGTGAGTGATAGCTGGTCACTCTGCACTAAACTTTGCATTTCTCATCTCTGAACAATTATATCTGCCCTGTTGGTCAGCTTTAGTGCCCTGTCATAAAAACACAGGACGGAGTTGATGCTTAACCCATGTTACTGAGCAGCTGATAGGATTAAACAAAAATATTTTAGTCCCATTTATAGCATCCAATTCCTCAACACATTTAAGCAAATGAGTGTAACTTTTCCTAATACATTAAGGTGAATTATTCAATATTTATCTTTATGGTCATCTTGGAGTATAAAAAAATCTCAGAGAGACTTCACTTGCAGTAAAGTGTTGATTACTGTACATATTCTTAAATATTGACTATTATAAATATATAAATATATAGAGAATTCAAAAAATAGGTAACAATAAACAGTGTATGCTCTAACTCTAACGTGTATTGTTCATTGTTATCTATTTTTTGATTTTTCAATATATTAATATATAAAATAACTCAACAGCCATAGGCAAATTCAAGGTCCTTGTCCAATCTGGACTTTGGTGGACTGACAACTATCCCTGGTGAAGGATGTTTTCCCCCTCAATCCATTACAGGCATATACTTCTCTAAAGTACAATGAAAGGGTTGCTGCAGGGTCAGATTGCTACCAAAGTTTCTAAAAACTTACACAATTCATGGATGGGCCATACTTTGAAAGGCCCTGGCTAGAAGATCTCTCAATGTCTCTTTAACTCATACACCTGTCTTTGACTATGGTTTGTGATTGTCTTCCAAGAAAGTGACAGAGACTTTGTTATTATACACCATTTTTCAGATTTGGATATTTCCAGATCTACCAATATCTTCCAATATCACAGTGAAGAATGGGACATTTCCTGCTAGAAAGGCCTTCTTCATCTTAAACTTGCCTCAGGTTTTCTGTTGTTTCCCAGAATCAAAGATGAGGTTTCATTTTCCTTTAAGACAAACACTAAACTCAAAATTATTCTAGTCGTATCCAAGAGAAGTCAGCCATCCTTTGCAAAGTTAATCACAGCTTTCCTCTGGGATCTCACAGTTTTGCTACTGCTGTTGCTGCAATACCAAAATGAAGGTTTTAGAAAAGTGCTGGAAGTTCTCTTATTTGTGTTTAGAAGTGTGGGCTTGGGTCCTGAGATGCCTGTATCTTTTGACCTTCACATTGTCTTGTTAGTAGGAAGGCGTACAGACAAGCGATACAGTCAGAATGCTAGTCTAAAAGCAGATGCCCCAAAATATCTATCAGTTGACACAAAAATGTTGATATTCTTTAGTCCAATAATGATCATCTCTAAGAATTTACCCTAAGAGCATGTCTAAGAAGAAAAACAAGTTAAACAATAAAGACGTTAGTTGAATTGTCCCTTGAAAATAAAAACAATGATGATAAAGAAGTTGAAAAACCTAAAGATATAAATCGATGGAAATGATTAAGCCAAGTGGGGTCCATATGCATAATAGGATGATGATACTGATTTATGATAATGATTAGGGAAACTATAAAGAACGCACAAATACTTACATAAATGGTAAGTGGAAGAAATGCAATTCAGCACAATGCTTTAGCCTAAAGAGGGGTGCCTTTTTTCTTCCCTGCTCTACTCTGAATGGCCTGGGGTGCTCACCACCCCCAGGTGTCCCTGCCAGCTGGCTTCCATCCATGGGGGCTTGGCAGGAGGCTGGGGAGTGGGAAGAAGAGGGAAGCTGGATTTTCTCTTTCCCTTTCTTTCCAGCTCTGCTCTTCATGGTTCCTGCTCTTACCCATGACCCACCTATTGGGCCCCAGGTTCTGCAAGGTGACCATGGCTTTCCAGTGGTCACAGTGCTCCTCTGTTGTTTTTCCAACCTAAGGATGGGAGCAGTTACCTCCTCTTCATCTATCTGACTTTTCAGTGCTGTGGTCATTGGTGTAGCCAATTCTTTGTATTCTTTTCACTATATTTTAAATATGTATGGGTGACTTTCTCCCTTCCTCCCTCCCTTCCTCCCTCCCTCTTTTCCCTCCTTCCTCCTTTGCTTTCTTCCTCCTTTGCCTTCTTTTCTTTCTTTCTTTCTTTTTCTTTCTTTCTTCTCTTTCTTTCTTTTTTCTTCTTTCTCTCTCTCTTTCTTTCCTTTCTTTCTCCTTCCCTTCCCTTCCCTTTCTTTTCTCCCCCTCTCTCTCTCCTTCCTCTCCCCCTCCTTCCTTCTTTCTTTCTCTTCTGTTTAGACTTTGGTGAGTCTACATGTGACTGGAGTCTAGTAGGGCCATTTGGGAAAGGTTTCCTAGAGGACACAGTGGCACAGTGAGGGACCGCAATGTGAGAGGGTGAGCACACAGGGAGACCAGGGTTTGGGAGTGGTGGGTGCAGCGGGAAGACCCTTCTGAACTTCGGACCTGGGGAAGAATGAAACACATTTAATGACATATATCCTGTTTTTCACCTGGGGCAAAGAACATGTGTGAGGCTGTGATGGGAACGGGAGCAGTGGTGTGGGATCTTTCAGCCCAGGTGATGAGCAGATCTATGTAATTGGACAGACAACATGCGTTGTGTGGTGGTGATTCCTGGTATTCAGGTCCTTCTGTGGCCCCCTCCCACATTAGGCAGGGCTGCCTTGCGTAGTCTGGAAGATGCTGTGGACATGTCAGTGTGTGCCTTTCGAGGCCTGGCACAGAGGCTCCTGTGGCTCCTTCCCGCCTTGCCCTCCCTTGAATTGCTTGTTCTAGGTAAAGGCAGCCACCCTGTCACGAGGACATTCAAGTGGCCCTAGAAGGAGATCCTCGTGACAGAAACCGAGACCTCCTGCTAACAAGCAACCAGCAGGAATTGGCCAGGCATGTGAGGGAGCCACCTCGGAGGTGGGTGATGCTGGCAGGGTCAACCGTCAGATGACCGCGGTCGGGGCGGGGCAGTATGAGCCCTTCCCTCACCGATCAGAAGGGCCACAGGCAGCACTCCTGTAACAAAGACAGGTTAGCAAGAGAGAAAAACATGCCAGATTTATTTAATCAAAGTTTTACGTGACATGAGAGACTTCAGAAATGAAGACCCCAAAACCCAGGGAAAAGTGTCCATTTTTATGCTTGGATTCTCAGCGGTGTAGAAGTATGAGGGGACAAGAGGGTATGACGCAATGGAAATAGACTGAGGGTGTGACGCAATGGGAACAGACTGAGGGCGTGACGCAATGGGAATAGACTGAGAGCGTGACCCAATGGGAATAGACTGAGGACGTGACGCAATGGGAATAGACTGAGGGGCCTGTTTGTTCAGATTCTTCCCGGCCTCTCTGCGCAGCATTCCTTCCTCCTGGGTATAGACTATAGGGCAGGAATTCTCTGTATTAAAGGCCTTATGACCCACAATAAGACAAAGAATGTCAGAGAATTCCTTCTTTCTTCCCTCCCTCTTTCCTTCCTTTTTTTCCTTCCTCTCTCTTTCTCTTTCTTTCCCTTTCTTTCTTTCATTCTTTCATTCTTTCTTTTCTTTCTTTCCTTTCTTCTTTTTCTTTCTTTCTTTCTCTTTCTTTCTTCTTTCTTTCTTTCTTTCTTTTTCTCTCTCTCTCTCTCATCCAGGCTCGAGAGTGATAGTGTCCCTCTGGAATAAAAAGGCCTTATGACCCACAATCAGACAAATGTCAGAATTTTTTTCCTTCCTTCCCTCCCTCCCTCCCTCCCTCCTTTCCTTCCTTCCTTCCTTCCTTCCTTCCTTCCTTCCTTCCTTCCTTCCTTCCTTCCTTCCTCCCTCCCTCCCTTCCTTCCTTCCTCCCTTCTTTCTTTCTTTTTAGGCTGGAGTGCGGTGATCCAATCTCGACTTACTGAAACCTGCATCTCCAAAGTGATTCTCCTGCCTCAGCCTCCCCAGTAGCTGTGCTGGGATTACAGGGGTGCGTCACCATGCCTGGCTGTTTAATCTACATACTTTCTATGTGACTTAAGTCCATACTGTCTTAGGGTAGTTCCTTTCTCATCCCCAAATTTCCTCCTCTAAAGCATATCGTGGGAGTAGCAATAATCTAAGATGAGTTGCTTATATTCATTACTCAAAACTTCTTCAACCTTTCTGTAGATGAAGGTTAAAGTAGTCTTTAGATTTTTCGAAGATATTAGTGATTCACATCAGCCACCAAACACTTTAATTTCAATCAGCACATCATTAGGACGCCAGTGAAGCAGCACTGATCCCGAATTGGGAAACAACTCCCGGCATTCACAAAAACCATTCAAAGGTATGAGAAATGCTGCCCAGAGCTGACAAGCCGGCGTCCTCCCATGCCCCTTCAACGCCAGGTTTCTTTTGATTAACTACTGGTGTATTTCCTCTTAATGCCAACAGCAACCTCCTCTGCTCATTTCTCCCGCTGTCCCCATCAGAAAATCCATAACCACAACCTTTCCCAGCCTTTAAGCTGCCTCTGGAGAGTCAGGGAAGCCAATGGGATCATTGTTCACGTGGCGACTGTGCTGCCCCTTGTCGTACAGAAGCTTGGTGGGCGTCGGTGACTTCAGGAGCCCGTGAGAAGGGGAAGCCGTGGGTATTGTGCCTCATGCCAAAGGTTAGCGGCTGCCCCTCCCTGGGGAGGCTCGGTTTGGGATCATTTCTGTTTGCAGTGCTATGTGCAACCTTGGCATGCAATCAGCAGAGAAAATATTCATTATTGCCTGACTGTCTGCCGGAGACAATTTCAATTATTCTGGCATTTCAATGGATGAAGAAGCCCTTTAGGCTGGCCCAGGAGATTAGACTTAAAGGCTCTGTAAATTAGGAAAGTTACAATCAGTATATTATCTGGCAGGCAGCTGTGGGAGACACCACAACAGGCAAAGAGAGACAAATTGCTATATTCCGGTTGTGGTTTTGATATATCAATTTACAAGTTTAACATACACGTTTGTGAAAGAATGATTTTGCCTTTCTTAAATCACTTTTAACTGCCTGCACTCGAAGTTTCTGAACCTGTAACTTGAATCGTCAGCTTGCATTGCTGACGTTTTGTTTTAAAGCCCAATTTCAGCCAGGAAAATATACTGCTGGGGACGGAGCCTGGAAATTAATCTTTCCTAAAGTTATTCAAATAATATAATATATGGCAGTTAATCAGAAAATTCCATTTGCAGAAATGTGAATAATGTCCCATATAAAGGCTTTTTCTTTAATGGGATATTTTTCATGTCTTTTTTTTCTAGATTCACTCTGTTATGATAACTCTGTCGATGTATTTAATATCTATTATTTCACCATGCTTGTCTGAAGTGATAAGTATAAAAATAAAAATAATTACCATAATAACATATGATACTTTATAAACATTTGCATAAATGAGTTCTGTTGATAAATAAGTTTTTCATGATTCTTTCAAGTTCTTTATAAATGTTTCTGATTTCTTAGAACTCAGATTTCACTTAAACAATGAATTTTTTTAAAATCCTTTTAAGAAATGCCTTTAAAAATGTCTTTTGATATTGATGAATACTTGTAGCTATGCTTGTAATAAAGTTCACGTTTCCTGAGTGAGTTTAAACTATTTTTCTTTCTTGGATTTTAGGAAAAATTATTTAGCGTTTGGTTAATAGAAAAAAAATTATGTTTTTGAGCTAGATAGTTCAAGTGAAAAAAGTTTTAAGTTTGTAATTGGCTTCAGCCTTTTATGCAACAGATAGAGACATGTGAACATTAAAATATAGATATTTTCAAGGAAATTTGTAAATGACATGTAGCTTTGTTATCCTCCTAATACCCAAGGCTATTTCCCACTGGTTGTGTATGAAATTCAAAGACAGGTATCTCAAACTCTAGAGGAAGCTTCTTTGCTTTGGAAATATTTATTTTTATTGGGTAAAGGTGATGGACTGGTTTGGATACATCCTCATTCCCAGTTTATTTTTAAAGATTTTTAGAAATTTCACATAATACATTCTACTGAGTATTTGTCTGAAGGTCAAGGATTACAATTCAAGTAACGTGTGTCCAAATAGCATTTGACCAGTGCCCTGGCTGTAAGTGTTGAATTTAACAGCACTCTATCAGGCTGTCCCCATAGACCTTGTCAGAAAGGTGTTTATCAATCAATAACATGGAATTCATTTTTTTCTTTCTTGTTTACAGAACCGGATTACCCACCAGGGACAGTTTCTTGTCTTTTACAATACCCAGGAAGTGCCCTTCATCACAGACGCTGAAGTTTGACTGTGGCCTTACGCAGTACATTGTGCTGACATATTTTCTCATGGGAACTGTTGGGCTAGTTCAGGCAAGCATCTGCAATGCTTAAACAGACAGTTTCAGGCTGGAGAATTTAAGAGACAACCAAATAGAGTTTTAATGCCCTGTAAGATAATAATGAAAGACATTTATTGAAAAAAAAATTCCAGTTAGTTTGAAAGCCGGGGCCCACACTCCATATTTTGACAGCAGATGGATGGCTGGCTTGACGGATCCTGGTTTACTTTCTGACTTGAATTTGTCCCCTAGTCTAGTGAAATCATAAGGCCTCCCTTCAATCTGGTTAATGTTCAGAACCAATGTTTGAGTTTTAGACTAATTAAGGGCCAACCACTGACATTTTTTCTATAATGTGAAGACTGGTGCCAGCAGTAACTCAGTGAGATTTAACATAAAAGCCAGATAAAACAATTAAAGTGGAAGAATATTTGATTAAGTGGATCGCTGATTTATAGTGAGGTAAATTGAAATTGAAAGGAGAGTGAACTTTTTATGGCAATCATATATTACGTTCATTATCAGAGACTGGATCCTTTGTGCTTTTGCGATTTAAAAAGAAATAAACCAGTTTAAGGAGAGTCATCCTGGCAGGCGTCATTTGTGTCTTGTCTTGAGTTATGGTTTCTTTTCATTGGAAAGGTTAAATAAATCATATTCAAGAAAACTCATTGCAAAACATGCAATCAACATTTGAATAGACAAAAAAGTGTAATAATAGGGCCGCGCATGGCAAAATACACAGCGGCACTTTTGTTTTGGTGACAGAGCTTGACAAACACTTCAATCAGCATTTATTTGGTATTTGCAGAAATTGTAGCTGTGGCAACATCCCTTAAGGGGTCTTGGGCCTGTTGTCTAGAAGAGCCATAGATTCGGTATCAGACCCAGGGAAATTGTGCAACAGCCGTGTTGCACATGCCTCCTCTTGTTCCGTGACTGGCTCTGCTGCAGCAGAAGTTAAATTGCTTCTGAAGCTTGCTTTAGCAGGTGCTTGGCTTGCAGCATGCTCCTGACATCCCATCCACAGCATATCTGGCACTTTCCTTACGTAAACCAAAATGGCTTTTGCAGTGGCTGTGTCGGATTTGCATTCGAAAGTGAGCATAGCAGTCTAGCAGCAAATGGAGAGGGGCAGGGTCAGCACAGGCTAAAGGAAAGGCAGAGACAGGTGATGTGGGGAACTCAAAGAGCATTTCAAAGAAAAAATTAAAACAGCTAATATTTGTTCCCTCCCTGACTTGGGGGGTATTCTGGAGGAAGACTGGGGAGATACTAGTGAGAAAGGATGGCCGTAGAGGTATAGGTTGACTACACGAAACATCTATGGGAGGCTCCATTCCCCAGGTGAGACTCTTGCACAGAGCTCTGAGGAACAGAGGAAATCGGAAGAGAAAGTGTGGACCGCATTGAAAGAATAGGCAGCTCATCGAATTGATCAATTATTACCTCGATCCTCTGATGGCACATCTAAATTGCATTCATTAATTTTTACCAAAATGCTATTTTATTGCAATTGTAAAAACTTTTGAATAAGAAGATGCCATTAAATCAACTAATAACTCAGAGAAAGAACTCTGAGCTGAGCTCTGGTCCTGACCTGCCCCTCTGCAGGTGTGTGGCCCTAGGCAAGTCTCTCATCTCTCAGGTCCCTGACTTTCTTGTGTGCAGGCAGTGGAGGTGTACCTAGTGATGGCTAAGGACCTTCCAGGCTCTAGTAGGCTATGACTCTGTGATTGTTACTGAAAATAGGAAAAAGAGGGCTTACACTGTCAGCTATAGCCAAGGTTTAGCTTTAGCTTTCCTATCTACGTTTCCTATCTACATTCCTGGAGAAGGTTAGATGAGTAACCATGCTGGGTGCTGATAGTGATTAGTCGAAGATAGGAAAGGTATTTTCCACTTTTCAAAGGAAGTAGTTGTTAAAATTCTCGTAACCAAGGCAGAAACAATACACAATAGAGATCTTGTTTTTGTCATTGTCAGAGGAGAGAGCAATGACGACAGGGACTCGTGTTTTGTCACCATGCTTTTCGTTGCTAAGGGTCTTTGCCATGGAATGGAGGGAGACTCGATGCCATCTGTTCATCCATTCAGGACTCCGTGACATTTCTTTCCATGGGTACCTTCGCTTAGGACGCCTGCTTTGAAGTCATTCTAAGCCAAAGCGTTGATTCAGAGATGCAAAACCAGAGGGAGTGAGGCAGAAATGAGGGGCTCCGGGTGAGTGGGGGCCGTAGGGAAAGAGGATTAGTGTAGACGGTGACTGTGTACTGATCATTTCATAATTTGCTCACAAAACTGCCTTTTCTGAAACAATTTTGACTCAATGCTGTTAGGCCATGAACACTTTTAAGCTTGTAAGATCCAGTCCTTAATAACACACTCTTAGGTTGCTGAAGGTCCTATAAAGAAATACGCAATCCGTTTATAAGCAGGTACATGCCTTATTAATTTAATCCACTCCATTAGCACACACAGGTTGCAAATCTCTTTGTGTTTCTCTGTGCACTTCACAGAGGTAGAGGTAGAGACTACTTGTCCACATGTCCCATGAGGGACTTGTGCCTTGGGCTAGTCATTTCACTTCTTGCGGCAGGTAGAACTGGGTGGTACAATTTTATGAAGCTATACGGAGGATGAAATGAAGTGATGAATGGGAGTGGACTTTCTTTCTTATTATTTTTTAAGATATAAGGTCTTGCTCTGTCACCCAGGTTGGAGTGTAGTGGGACGATCATACTTCACTGCAGCCTTGAACTCCTGGGCTCAAATGATCCTCCCATGAGTAGCTGGGAACACAGGTGTGTCCCACCATGTCTGGCTAATTAAAAAAAGTTTTTTTTAGAGATGGGGTCTCACCATGTTGCCCAGGCTGGTCTCAAACTCCTAGTCTCGAGCCATCCTCCCGCCTCAGCCTCCCAAATAGAGGAGGGGATACTATACATTGTAAACTGTGATATACACATGGCAGAAATATATTTTCAGGCAGGCAAATTCTCAAAACTGTTTCCTTCCATGGCGCCACTGGGAGAGGTGCCCTGCCAAGCAAAGTGAGGAAACCAGGAGAAAAGAAGGCTTGGGAACGAGGAAACAGGGACTGGCCAGAGAGAGAAGTGACAGGATACCCCAGGATGATGGTGAAGGAAAGACCAGTAAGGAGTGGCTAAGAGGACCCCCTACCATGTTGCATCAGGTAGGCTGAGGGCCCCAGGAGGACTGTCCAGGAGAAAATGGAACTCGTGCTTGAAGATTGTGAGATACATTCTAGGATTCCCTGGGATGGTTTAGATTTAAAGTGGTGATAGTTCATAGAAAGCAAAGCAATTGAAAAACAATGCAACCATTAACTCCAGGAACAATGAAAACTTAAGTATGACATGGAAGGCATCATATGGCTCAGCTTTGGAAATTTTTGCATAAGTTAAGAATAAGACAAACCCTAAATTCTGATTTAACCAAAATTATAATGTGACTTCACTGGAAGGAAAGGGGAGGAAGTGGAGCAGGCTGGAGTGGGAAAAGCTTTTCAGAAAACAAAATCAAAACAGACGACTAGAAAAAAAATCAAAAAATAGCAATTGGCTGGACGTGGCTGCTCATGGCTGCTATCCCAGCACTTTGGGAAGCTGAGGTAGGAGAATCTCTTGAGTCCAGGAGTTCCAGACTACCCTAGGCAACATATTGAGAGCCCCGCCTCTACAAAAACAAAATAAAGCCGTATATTATTATAAACATAAAAGTCAATAAGTACTAGAAATGACTGCAAAAATAATTGCAAAACTCCAAGTGGCTCTGATGAGTGGAATTCAGACATTGAAGAGATGGGACAAGGACTGCTGTTTATTTTTCTAGGTTTCATGGTAATATCTAACTTCTGAAACAATGTGTACATACTACTTTAATAAAACTTACTTTTTGATACCTGTTCAGTGTAAGGAGAGTGAGCTAGGACAATGACTTGGTTTTGGTGAGTATGAATATATATAGAGATAGTGATGCAAGGTTCCAGTGCCTCGGAGAGTTCAGAAATTTAAGGGCTACTGCTCTCTGTTTTATTTCGAGATTCATCTCTTGGAGGGGAACACAGGACATCAGTGCCATATTCAGGATACTTGCCTGGAATTTTACCTCTACCTTTTCTATTTATGTCACATAAAATCTGTCTTTACCTGTGAGCATAGGCCTCAGAAAAGGATGTTGGATCTGTGAAACCCACATATCTCTTCTATCTTCTGTCCCAACAATTTCGTATCTATATAATTGTGATACAAGGAACTTTCTTTATATTAAACTCTATCAGGCTGAGGCTATGTTTGCTTTTGTTCACAGACCTAGTACAATGTCTGGTACATAGTAAGTGCTCAATAAAATATATAGAATGAATAAATGCATCAAGGGCACTCGCAAAGCAAAGGACGTCCCTAAAGCTTCTTAAAAGTATCACACCTATTCTTCCCTCCACCCTCTCCTTCTTATTCTTTTCTATCTCAGAGCCAGAACAATCTTTGCCAAACCTAATTTGGATCAGGTTACCTCTCTGCTCAAAATTTTCAAGGGTTTCCCTTTGCGTTTATGTAAAAGACACATTTCTTGACATGCCTGTTGGCCAAACATGGCCTGCACCAGCCTCTCCAAGTTCCTCTCCTGCTTCTTTCCCCATTTTCTCTGTGGCCTGTTCTCACATCACACTCAGGCCTGGGGTGTTTATCGTGGTCTTCTCTGTGCTGGACACCATCTTCCTTTCTTTGTCACTTGACTCCTACTCATCCTTCAGGTGAGCATCCCATCCTCAGGGGAACTGTTGTCCACCTGCCTCAGCCTTCCTTTCAGGTTTCCATAGCAACATCTCCCTCTGCTTCATTGTGTCCTAGTTGCAGTGTTATACTTGTTTGTGTGGTAATTTGATTAATATCTCTCTCTTCCAGCAGGAACCATGACTGAACAACCACTTCCATCCCCTACCCTATTACTCAGCGTAAGGTAGTTGCTCAATAAGCAACAGACCAGTGAATGAAAGGGACAATGGACATTCTTAGAGATGGGAACGATTGCCGGTAATAGCGGCGATGGTGGTTTGTGGGCTGATTATGTGTACAGAATATGCAGATGTTTTTAGAGTAAGCTGGCAACCCACTGTTTTTCCTCTTTGAATCTCTGAGTCATTGCCCACTATAAGCAGCTGGGGGGGGTGGATAAAACACACGTGAACACACACACGCACACACATGCACACACACCCCTACACATTCCAAAGCTCCGGGCTCCGGCACCATTGGTGATGACTCAGCATCCCATCATTTCAAGCATTCTTGTCCATTTCAGTTTTCTGTGAACATTCATGAGTAGAAATTTGCCAGAGGAGGAGGTTGATGGGAGTTTGAGGTGGGTGGAGAGGAAAGGGCGAGGTGGCCCGGAGACCCAGTAAACACTTCTGAAGCTTCTTACAGGTTCAAATATTTAAATGCCTATTTCAAGCTCTTGCAGTAATCAGCTGTAAGCTTACAAAGGTGGTCAGTCCTGAAAGTTTGGCTGCTGGACTATTCAATTTCTGGCTGCTCCTTAAAAGCTGCAGCCTGGTTTTGAAATATGGCTATTGTGGGTAAGATACTGACTCACACGTTTAACATTACAAAAGCATTCCATGTGAGCAGCTGTGAGAGAAACTGACTTCCTCCTAAGAAGGGACACAGCAATCTATGAAAAATCAAGTGATTGAATGGGCTTGTCTATAAATATGGACCGTTCCTCTGCCTTGCCACTGGACAGAAATTCTCCACCAGATTTAGAGTAAAATGATTTCCTGTGGCATTGCTTTTAGTACCATTTGCAGTCAAGATGAGTGCTTTGATGTTAACTAGCTTGATGTGATTAATACAGAAACTAAGTAATTAATCTGTATTGAAAATGTGTGATTATAGTTTTCTCAAAGTTATATTTAGAAATCTAGAGACTCAGATGGTTAGGAGGTTTGGGTGTAGATGAAAAAAGAACAAGAGAATATCATAGCAACTCCCCCCTCCTCTTGCCCCCAGCACAAAACTAACGGTGACACTTTTATCTAAGATGAATTTTTAACCTTGTATTCTTTGCTTGTAATGGCATTCTTCTGTCAGTGCAGAGGGCTCCATCTCCATCTCTACAAAATCAGTCTGTCAAACTTTTTTTTTTGGTCATTTCTCCATTATCAAAGAATCACAGTTCAAGAGAAGCTCCCCTCTTGTTAGCAATGGTACTTTCTTCTTTCGGGCATGCTGGAATTACATCATCAATGATCATGATAATCATAAAGGTGGCCAAAAATTATTGGGTTCTTGCTCTACTTTGGGCAGTGAAACAACCTATAAAGTAGACTATTATCTCATATTACAGATAAGAAAAATGGGGCTTAGAAAGATTGTACAACTTGGCAGTAAGTGAAAGTGGGACTCAAATGCCTGAAACTTTTTGATAGCATTCAGCATCATCCGAATCATTACTACACTGTCTTTTACATTTGTAATCAATGTTCCCTGAACATTGAGGGTCAGAATTCTGTTTTGGACTCACATAGAACCTCTCCTAGTTTGGAATGAGCATCTTGAGGGTAGAAAAATGTGTCTAGGCCAGGGACAGTGGCTCACACCTGTAATCCCAGCACTTTGGGAGGCTGAGGCAGGCAGATCACTTGAGGTCAGGAGTTTGAAATCAGCCTGGCCAACTTGGTGAAATCTCATCTCCACTAAAAATACAAAAATTAGCCAGATGTGGTGGCATGTGCCTATAATCCCAGCTAATCGGGAGTCTGAGGCAGGAGAACCACTTGAGCCTAGGAGCTGGAGGCTGCAGTGAACTGAGATTGTGCCACTGTACTCCAGCCTGGGTGACAGAGTGAGACTCTGTCTCAAAAGAAAAAAAAAAAAAAGGGAAGTATGCCTAATTCATTTTTATATCTTCAATCTTAGCTGAGCCACCAGCATAATGTAGGTATTTAATAAATATTTAATAAATAAATGAATTAAAAAAACTGATAGAAAAGGTGAGGTCTACTAGTCACTGATTCCCATTTGAAATTGCTATGCCTTCTTTTTATGAAGGAATGCTTATGTTCCACTCTTCTTGTTTGCTGTAAGTGGAAAGAACATGACAAAATCATCATGAAAAAGCCGAAATTGAGCTTTTCAATTCAAGAAACAATGATAGCAGAGAAAATCTTTAAAAAATTAAAGAAACAAACAGGTACTTCCAAGTACCTGGTGGTTGCTTTGTTGACGAGCTCTCTTGGCCCGAAATGGACATTCCATGCAAGAAGATGGGTTGATTGGTTGATGGACTTCAAATACATTTGCCTTTGGTAATCAGATCCTGTCTTAACTTATTTCCAAATTCTTGACTATTTATCTACATCTTTGATTTAGGGACTTAAACATGCCATCAACTTTTAGAAAGAAACCAATAGGACCATGTACTCAATTTTAATGGTAAGTAGAGGAGTCTCTGATCCTGTGATGATTTGATTTTAAGTTGAAATTACAGTAAGGGCAGTCACTGGAATTTTCACTAGGCCATTACTTGGATAACACATTATAAATTAAAATTCATGACCTTTGATACAAAGGAAAAGGGATTGGTTTTAACTTCTTCCTGCTTTAAAAGTGACTTTAAAATTATTAACATAGAAATTATTTCAACAAGGTCATGTCCTGAAGCCTCCTGGGCAGTGTGACAAGCTCTCCCCTGCCCCCTTTTGTGTTTCCCATTTTGCCTTGTTTTTCAGCTTCTCATTTTGCCACTGCTTCTTTTTTTCTTCTCACTTCTCCCTCTGTCCAGTTCCATAGCCTGGGTTTTGTACTTTCTCAGGCAGACTTTATCCAGCCTAGTAATCAGGGACTCAGGTGCCATCCTAGTCCAATACATATTCTCATTTCGTGGACAATAAAACAGGATCAGAGAGGCTGAGCAACTTGTCCAAAGTCACAGAGCAAGTAAGTGGCAGGGCTAAGGCTAGAACCCAGGTCAGACTCAAGTCCACAATCCTTTCTCTATTCAACCTACTTCACTGGTTACTAAGTCTGCGTCCCATTTTATTATGCATTTGTATTCTCTTCTGATTATTTCAAACTCTTAAAATGAAAAACAAATACAGAGGGGAGAGTTTTATTTGATTTAAATCCTTATCTGCAATAATTGGATAAGTAAGAATATGCCACAGTGACACCAAATCATAACTTATTTATTTACATATTATTGTTTATTGTTTATATATGTATACATTAGTTATCACTTGTGTGTTTATATTATGTTTACAGGAATTTTCCTTGACATTAATGTTGAAATAAACATGCTTTTAAAATTTTAAGAAAATAAGAATCTTCAGCTGGGCGTGGTGGCTCATACCTGTAATCCCAGTACTTTGGGAGGCTGAGGCGGGCAGACGACTTGAGGTCAGGAGTTCGAGACCAGCCTGGCCAGTATGATGAAACCCCTGTCTGTACTAAAAATACAAAAATTAGCCGGACGTAGTGGTGGGTGCCTGTAATCCCAGCTACTCAGGAGGCTGAGGCAGAAGAATTGCTTGAACCCAAGAGGTAGAGGTTGCAGTTAGCTGAGACCATACCACTGCTCTCCAGCCTGAATGACAGAGTGAGACTCAGTCTCAAAAAAAAAAGAAAAAAGAAAAAAGAAAAAGAAATAAGAATCTTAGATATTAATTTATCATGCATTTGATACTGTGGCAAAGACTATCGTTTTCTATTTCAAAATGTTTTCTTTTTCTTTCCCCAAGTCAGAATGCTCAGTTTTAGCTGTGTATATAACCATCCACATTTTAATATAGATATTAAAATATATCTATAAAGGCTATATTTTCCAGCCCCCTTTGCAACTTGCTATAGCTGTATGTCGAAGTTCTAGCTAATGATCCCTAACAGGAAGTGCCAAAGACTCTTATCCTTCTTCCTCATTCTTTCTGGCTGAAATGCAGATGTAATGGCTGGTACTTGGCAATCATATTAGACCATTTGTCAACTAGAGATGAGAAGAGCAGCAAGATAGAGGCTTGGGACGGTGATAATTGGGAAGCCATAGAACCAGCATTGTCAGGCTACTTCCAGACTTATTTTTATGTGAAAGAAAAATAAATTTTTGTCTTTCTAAAACTACTACTATTTAATAATTAACTGATCTGCAGCTTAACCAAATATAGCTTATTCAATATTTTATATGACTTTAGAATTATTGACTTAGCATTAGAAGGTATTGGGGAGTTCGTAAAAGAACTACTTTGTAGGTGAGCAAACTGATTTCCCAAAAATGTCAGCACCTAGACTTTATTAATTTCTGAAAACTCTAAACACATTATATGATGGTTTTAGTGAATAAGCAGAAGACAAAATGCTTCAAATAAGATGTGGAAAGTATTCTTAATTGCCTTAATTTTATTTCCCAAAGAAAGTATCTGTTAGAGAAGAAAAAAATATATGCTGTGGTTTTTGTGCTCTTTTTGGAAGTTTGAATTAAGACTGGAAGTGAGTAAAAAGAGGACATTCTTACCTCCTTGTCATGGAATCTACAACTAACATAGTTACGGTAACAAAGCACATAGCTAATATTCTATCTACATAATGACTAACTAGAGGGATATTAAAATTTTAATGTTCCAACCAAATCCCTATCTCAGTTATTTCTAGTTTCACTTTTTGCTTCTTTAAGCTAGCAGTTCCTTAAGCATTGCCAGTGGAGATGAAAACTTAACTGCAACAGGTGAGACTCACTTAGCTTCTGAGCCATAGAAATTCTACACACCAAAATCAAATCTTGAAAATCACATTACACTTTGAGGTCAGTCACTAATTTTGGAATTTGGTGGGGAAGAATTACTTTGAGTGCACCCATGAATCGCCTCAATTGTGTTGCACTGAGGCAATGAAAGTAGAGCTTATGCAATGGGGATATTAGTATTTCTATGGCCTTGTGCAAGATTAGGGGATCCTGCAGACTCTTTATCTGTAAGGCAAATCCTGGAGCAATGAGCTATCCTGAAAAGATCAAGGGAGCACAGATAATCCTAAGGGTGCTAAGGGTGTGATGTGGATTTTCCTCAAGCACCATGGACCCAATGAAATGCTACTCCACTTCTCAAGTAGGTATGGTAGCATTTATTGTCATTGCTGCTTGCTTTCAACATTAATGTCTAAGCAAAATTACATCTTGCTAGATGGGCGACTTAATTTTCCAAGTCTCTTCTATGAATTATTTAGAAGACTATGAACTGTAAGTTGATGTTCTAACCAGACCAATTAAATCTTTCCCCTGAATGACCTACTCCTAGACTCTTTGTGGAGTTTGTGTGTGTGGGGGTGGGGGGGAGTGTGTGTGCGCATGTGTGTGTGTGTACTCTTGGATGGAACTGAAAGTTCATTTAAAAGAATGGAAAGAATTTTGCTAACATCTGAATATTTGCTTGTTACCTTTTAGTATTTCATCTACAACGTCTGACGTTTTGGAGCCTTGTTAGAAAGACATTAACCTTGGAACTGATGTGGAAATTCACTTCCTCCCTTCAACTGATGTGAGTGGTTTTAGTTTAATTGACCTTGAGAGTGAAGGTAAAACTCCCACTTCCTTTCTTGGCTTATCAAAATGGAAAACAGTATGGTTTTCTGGGAAAATTTCACGCAACATGGGATGCCTACCTGCAATGTTCAAATCTTTTTTGGATGTCATGCAGGAGGCTCTTCTGAATGCTTCAGAATCTCTTAATTTTTCAAAGCAGGGAGGAAACTAAATCCGTAAATAACCACCAGAGTGCTCCAGTATATTATTTTAACCCTCATCACAGTCTGCTTTCAGAAACTGCATTGCTAGTCATTAAAGAGAAGCGATTCATGCACCAGGAGCATTAATCACCCAACAACTGAGTCTGCATAACCAACCCACACCCTCCAGTTAACCATTTAAGACTGGGGGAGTATAGAATTTCACTTGTTGCAGATAAGCCCAATATGACCCCAGGATGTTTTGACAGCCACAAGCACTTACTCTTCCAAACCAAATTCTTCCAAGTCATTTCTCGACTATTTACAAGAGTGCAGCTATTTTTGTTGAAGGGTTATAAAGATTGACATCTTTGGCATTCTTCTTCCTGCTGGGAGAGATTTTACTTTCAGCTTTCCTGGATTTACTTGATTTAATGATCAGCTACATTCAACAGGGTTGCCAGCTGGAGGTAGTGTTGGTAAGAGGGACCTCAGGAATACAATGTGGTCACCCAGGCTCGGATCAGTCCTCAACAGCTGTGACCAAATGGGCAAAATCCCATTTATTCTTTTGGAGGCCCAGTGAGGACTTCTCTTTATTCCCCTTGTCTCCGCATCAAAGGGCAGGCTTGTAATGTGCTTGTGATCCAGCCATAATGGGCCGACTCGTGCATGCAGCTACGTGTGAGGTGCGGGGCTTCCCGTGGGTGCTCCATCAGCTGCTCTCACACAAAGTGAGTCGGAAAACTGGCAGCCAGCACCGGGGCAGTTTCCATGTTGTTGCTAGGGATGCCACATTATATCCCAATGCTCTGCGCTCGAAAGAAGGAAAAAGTGACATTCTGACTTCCCATGCGAGAGTGGAATACGTGATTCACAGTCCTGCTGCAGCATTAATCAGGCCCTGTTTACATGGAAAAAAGCCAAAAGAGTTAGAGCCAAAGAGGTGCATTTGGAAAGCCAAGTGATGATGTCATCTGTGCAAAGCAGCCCCGGCAAGCCACTCAGCTGGCTGAGATGCCTTGCATGTAGCCGTGGAGCAAATCTCAGTTAAGTTGTCAGAGGAACACCATGGGATCTGACCCTGTCTTGGGATTTAACATGGTTTTATTATGGTTTGTTTGTTAAATAGTGTAACATCCTCGTTTGTTATCATCATAAGTCAGAAACAGCCCAATCTACTGGTACATGGCAGTAAGTAAGCTCTAAATCCTTGCAGGGAGAAAGTACACACACACATACACACACACACACACAAACACACGCGTGCACTTGTACACGTGCACATACATATGCAGAGCCTCAAAACATAAAGGAAAACATACTATTGGTCCTGGAAAGATGATGTTTTGTGAGTTTTACCAATCGAGGTTATTCTTTTGGGGTGTAGGCCACATAGCCACATGCTCACCCCCAGATAGAATTATGCAAATTGACAGTGGAATTCAAACGTCATGAATAGACTATCATTGCCCACTGCATTTTCTCAGGAGTTTTAACCAAATGTGATACTGAACTTGATGATTGAAGAATACTCCTTTTGGTTACTTAACTTGCTTATTTTAAAATGACTTAACAGAAATAATTGTTTTTTTTCCAATAGAGAGGTTAAGCAGATAACTTTAAATACAAGTGAGGACAACTTTGGTTTTGGATGTCAACTGAATGCAACAAATATTTATGTTTTAAAAAACTTCAGGTGCTACCTTTGCCTGTGCTGCCCCCCAGCCTCCAATGATTAAATATTAGGAACCCTCTCTTTGCTTCACCTCTGGAACTATGACATTTGTCCTTAGGTCAATGGAAGGCCCTGTTATGTGTCAAGTACTGAACTAAGTGCGATGTTGAAGCCCTAGGGGTGGACGTGATGACTGTGGTTCTTGTCTTGATGGAGTTTAGTCAGGCTAATCAGCCAGTATAGTAGAGTTTCTCTGAGACACAAAATGTAATTTGGTCATTTTAGGGTCAGCATGTCAAAGCCTGAATTACAGTCATTGACTTTTGGGGAGGCTCCTCACATTAACTATTATGAATGAAAATCAAATAGTTCTAAATTAGAGTTTTTGTTCATTTTTTAAAAAATTATACAATAATCCAAATGAAATTTGTTCTTTTTTTTTTTTTTTTTAAAAAAAAGCAAACAGCAAAAACAACCAAACGAAGAGCCAGGTTAATTTAGACGCCGACAAATCAACCTTTGTATGATTTGTTACTTTTATTCTATTTTGTATACAAACACTTAGAATATTTTGTGTAAATTGAGCAAAGGGAGGGATTTAAATTTTTTTAGCCAATAACTCAATCCAATGTGGAAATCGTGCTGCTTTTATCTTGAGTGATACATAAAGAATTTGGTGACTTCTTCGTGGCGCTGTTGGGCCAAGGCTGGGGTTCTCAGTAAGGCAAGGACTTAAGTAAAATAATGAAATAGTCTGCTGGGAATTACAGGAGTACCAGGGGTCCTTATAAGACAATTCTTGGAAAAAAGTTTGCTTTCAGAGTTAGACAAATGACAAGGTAATGGCGGCAGGCTTGAAATAACCTGACTTCTTGGAAGCAGAGATTCTACTCTCTGATAGGAACTGATACAACACTTAATCTTCTGAGACAGAAAAAAATGGAGTTTTGAGCAGTTTAGGAGACTTTCAGAATGCTCTTTTAAAACTAAGGCCCTCTTGCTCTGGCTTTAGATGTCAAGCCATGATTGGTTTGGGCTATTTTTTTGGTCTCCCCAGGCCAGAATTTAATCTTAGCTTCTTCCTACATGTATTGGGAGATTTCATAGCATTACATGCTGATCCACCCAAGTTCTGGGTTACATAGCATGGAGATTTAGCCTTATCTCTTTAGGAGGAGAATGGGCAATTTCCATACATATTGAAAATATGTTTGTCAACTACCTACCCAAGGGGAGTCTGGCACTTTGGTAGGGAAAGCAGTGATTGGTTGAAGGACCTTGACAATGATCCTGCTTCATAAATGCCATATCGCTGTATGAGAGCATAATTTCTATTGCCTTTTTTGGTCAGAGAATCTCAACCGTAAACCACTGTAGATGGAGAGTCATGAACTGTGCTTGCTAACCACTCAAGTCTCAGAAACTTTTTTTTGTTTCAAGTGCTGTATGTTTCATTCTCCCCCTATTGACATTAAACATGAGTCTATGTTGCCCAAGTTGAAGTGGAGATTTAATAATTAGCCAAATACATTAATTAATGAAGATGGTAAGACCATTAACAATTAGAATGCAAAAAGAAGTGTTTTAATGTCTGTATGCGTAAAATTAAAGGAAAAATTACTAAATATTCTTCACATTGGGCTACAGTAGGCATGATCATATACAATTCTTTTCAGGACAATGTTGTTTTCATTTTTGGAACAACATATTATGATATAATCGGTAATCAGAAATGCCAAATTCATCTGTAGAGTTGTAAATGAAAGGAAAAAAGCCTCTCTCTCTTAGACATAATTATGGAGTAGGCAGTTTACTTAATGTTGAAATCCTTTTAATGTCACTAGGAAAATGTTTGAATGACTGTTATGAAGTCTTTCAAACTGGCCATGTGACTTCTTCAAAGAGCTATATGAATAGTGCATACTTTAAATCACACACCCTTAAAATGCTGAGTTCATGTAGTTGGGACAAAGCATTGGTGTTTGTGATGGTTTAGGAGTTTCTCAGGTTTGGCAATCTACAAAAGGCTTACAGAGTCAAAATAATACTGAACTGAATTAGAATTTCCCAAGGTATCTCCTGCCTCCGCTGGTAACTGCCAGCCCTGTCCTTTTCCTTTCCCAAGACTACATTGCACCTGCAATCACTTCTCACATCACCAAGCAGAAGAGAAAGGTGTCGGCCAGCAGCAGAGGCAGCCCCACCCCCAGCCACAAATTCCCATGAAAACTTAACTCAGATTCCCCTCCATCCATAGACTTTTTTGAAAATGATTTTCTCCCAGGTCCTTGCTAGCTGACTTGGGTTGGCTTACAGGTGCCAGTGTGGGAATATATGAAGACAGACATGGCTTAGGGCCAACTATTTTGACCCTGTTGTCTTGTGGAGTGAGGGTGACAATGTTATTAATCAACTGAAAGCCTCAAATGAACAGACCTGAAACAAAATAATTAGAAGTGCTGTGTCTAGGTGTAACAAATACTTGCGATCTGAATGAATAGCCAAGGGGGAAGTCGTCTCTTGTAGGTTTTTTGGGACCATTCAGATATGCCTCATCTCTCAGTTATAAGAAACCATTGTAAAAGCGTGAAATAGTGAGTCCAGTTCTTTCCTCTTCTCGTTGTGGGTGGCAGGAACAGGTCGGGGTGAAAGTCTATACTGTATCTGTCCGTTCTCACACTGCTATAAAAAGCTACCTGAGACTGGATAACTGGTAAAGAAAAGAGGTTTAATTGACTCACAGTTCCACAGGCTTAAAGAGAAGCATGACCGGGGGTCCTCAGGAAACTTACAATTATGACAAAGGCAAAAGGGAAGCAGGCACATCTTACATGGAAGAGCAGGAGAAAGAGAGGGCAAGGGGTAAGTGCCTCACTTTTAAACTGTCAGATCTCATGAGAACTCGTATCACTAGAACAGCATGGGGAAATCCCCCTCCATGATTCAATCACTTCCCTGCAGGAGGATTACAATTCGACATAAGATTTGGGTGGGGACACAGAGCCAAACGATATCATATACTGTCTTGTGTCTCATTTCATTTTACAAGTTTCCCTTGTTTTCTCTTTTTATATCCTTTTGTCTTTGGCAATGGGGTGGGAGTATTACCCCTGTCAGGCCTATTCTATTACTGCATTTCAATGAGGCTGACTCTGACCTGATGTCTCTAGAACATAAAGGCTCAAGAATAGGTAGAAAAGGGTAGACTGCTTTGGGGAGGGTGGTGGCCTTTCATAGAACCCTAAATCGTGCCACACCATCAGCAGAAAATATGTGTGGGACCCACCACAGGAGAGTTGTGTATTTGGAAATTCTAGGTCGGGGGATCAATTTCTTGGTGTTTATTTTTGAATCATGCAAATTTATTTATTTGTTTATTTATTTATTTATTTATTTGAGACAGGGTCTCTCTCTGTCACACAACTGGAGTACACTGGTGCAGTTATGGCTCACTGCAAACTCAGATTCCTGGGCTCAAGCGATTTTCCTGCCTCAGCTTCCTGAATAGCTGGGACTACAGGTACATGCCACCGCACTTGGCTAATTTTTTAATTTTTTTTTTTTGTAGAGATGAGGATATTGCTGTTGCCCAGGCTAATCTCAAACTTCTATGCTCGAGCTATCCTCCCATCTTGGCCTCCCAAAGCATTGGGATTACAGGTATGAGCCATCACATCTGGCCAAACCCTCCAAATTTAAATTGAGGATACTGGTTAGAATGATTCTTTCCTATCAAGCAGAACCTCTATTATTTATGTGGAATTCTAGAAATGTTTCTAAGGTGAACAGAAAAGAATCAATGAAGGGAAAGGAGAAATGCAAAATTTAAGGACATTTTAACACGGTCATCTTTATAGTATTTTCATCTAAATTTTTGAGTCATGTTATCAAGGTCACAAAACATCCTATAGGATGTTTATAAATAGCAATTTAAAAATTGCTATTATTTAGAATCCATGGATTCATTAATTGAGGAGCAATGACATTGTTACAATAGTCTTCTGATTCTTGAACATGTCACATTCATTTATTTAAGCCTTTAAAGGTTTTCTTTTGTTTTTTTATCCCACTGTGACTTTTTATATGAATAAAAAAATTAAACAAATTTTAAAAAAGATTTTTTCTAAGAATGTTCTTGCATTAGATTTATTCCTAGGTATTTCATTTTAAATAGTATCTTCAATAGATATTTTTAAATAGAATCTTTCATTATAAATAGTGTAATACAAAATTAGAATTTCCTAATTGGTATAAAGAAATATTTTTGCTGGGCTTTGGTATCAGTGTTATACTAAGCTCACAAAATGAATTTGGAAATGTTTCCTCTTCTGTTTTCTGGCGGAGTTTAAGTAGAAAAATGTTATTTCTTTATTTCATGTTGTGCTATCTGGGTCTGGCGTTTCTTTGATGGAGGATTTTTAAATTATGGTGTCTGTTTCTGTAACAGGACCATTCACATTTTCTGTTTCCTTTTTATCAGTTTAGGTAAACTTTATTTCTCTAGGAATTTATCTGTTTTATGTACATTTTCAAATTTATTGGCATAAAATTATTCCTGATCTCTTCTGATCCTTTCAGTCTGCAGAATTTGTAGTGATATTCCCTATCTTTTGACTTCTTTTTCTCTTGTTAACTTTTGCAGAATTTTATTAAATTTATTTTATTTTTTTTTTAAAGAACTTACTTTTGGTTTTGTTAATCGTTTCTGTTATATGCTTGTTTCCATTTCATAATGCTCTTATTTTATCTTTATGTTATGTTCTTTTAATTGCATTTGCTTTTCTTCTAACTTCTTGAGATTGGTAAATAGGCACTGAACGTTCCACCTTTTTTGTTTTCTAATTTTTTAATTTAAACTTATAAATTTTCTATAAGCATTAGTTTGGGCTTTATCCCAATCTATAGCATTTTCTAATTTCTCTTTATTTCTTTTTTGGTATATTATTGTGTGTAATACACACACATACAATGCAGGTCAAGTATGCACAGAATTATTTTTTTGAAAAGAATCATAAAGTTGTGAAGTTGAAAATAAAATTCTTCCTCTATTCCCTTCTCCAGTCTTTCACTTACAGTGATTATTGCTCTCTTGTTTCCCCCAGCTTTATTGAGGCATAACTAACAAATAAAATTGTGTATATCTAAGGTACACAATATAATTTGATACTTATGCACCATGACATGATTACCACAATCAGGTTAGTTAACTATCATTTCACATAGTTACCGTTTCTGTGTGTGTATGCGTTGAAAACATTTAAGGTCTACTTTTCTAGCAGATTTCAAGTGTACAATACAGTATTATTAATTGTAGCCACCACATATTGATCCCAGAGCTTGTACTTCTAACCAACAGCTCCCCATTTCCTACCACTTCCCAGCTCCTCTTAATCATCACTCCACTCTGCTTCTGTGACTTTGACTTTTTTATTTTATTTATTTATTTATTTGAGACAGAGTCTCGCTCTGTAGCCTAGGAGGGAGTGCAGTGGTACAATCTCAGCTCACTGAAACCTCTGCCTCCTGGGTTCAAGCAATTCTCCTGTCTCAGCTGCTTAAGTAGCTGGGACTACAGGTGTGAGCCACCGTGCCAGGCCGAGTTCGACTTTTTTAGATTCCACATATAACTGAGAGTATGTCGTATTTGAGTGATTGTCTTTCTGTGCCTAGCTTATTTCAATTAGCATAATGTCCTCAGGTTTGCCTATGTTGTTGCAAAGGGCGGGATTTCTTTCTCTTTCATGACTGAATAACATTCCACGGTATATATACACTGCATTTCATTTATCCAGTCATCTGTTGACTGATACTTTGGGTGTTTCCATGTCTTGGCTCTCATGAATAATGCTGCAGTAAACCTGGGAATACAGGTATCTCTTCAAGTTACCAATTTTGTTTTTTTGTTTTTGGATATGTACCCAGACTTCGGATTGCTGGATCACAGGTAGTTTTATTTTCAATTTGTTGAAGAAGCTCCATATGGTTTTTCCATAATTGCTGAACCATTGTACATGTCCATCAACAGTTCCACCTTACCTAGCTAATTTTTGTATTTTTAGCAGAGACAGGGTTTCATCACGTTGGCCGGGCTGGTCTAAAACTCCTGACCTCAAGTGATCCTCTTGCCTTAACCTCCCAAAGTACTGGGATTACAAGCATGAGCCACTGGGCCTGGCTGGCATTCTTGTCTTGTTTCTGATCTTAGAGAAAACGTTTTCAGCTTCTTACCGTTGAGTAAGACTTAAACTGTGGATTTGTCATAGATAGTCTTTATTACATTGCAGTACTTTCTTTTACAACTAATTGTTGATATTTGTTAAAATATCTTAAAATGATTGGAAATTGTCTATTTACACTGGTAGTTCTGTCAGTTTTTGTTTTGTTTTGAAATAATATTTTGAAATTTATTTGCTGGATACAGTAATACCACCACCATCACTAACAATACAGCAGCAGAAATACACCAAACTCAAATAAGCTGTGTATACTTTGTCATCATCAGAGTTTCTGTAATCAAATAAAATTATGGGGGCTAAAATTGGACTGATGTATTTTTTTAACCATCATATTACAGTTGACATCAGTTTGACAGATGCAAAGATTTTCTTCATTGGTATAGAAGAAACCTCAAGAGTGGTACACTTGTGTCCAAGGTCTAGCTGTGAGCCTATTTATGTTCTATGTATGAGTTCCAAATAACAATCAATCAATAAATAGTTATTGATCATTTTTTATGTGTTCAGCACTTATCAGGATACTGGAAGATATGAAGGCTGAAGACTCAATTCTCAAGCAACTTCCAATGTGATTGTGGATCTACATCAAGGAATCACACATCCATATTTAGCAAATGAATGATCCAAACCTGTGCTGTCAATGTGGACACCATTAGCCACCTGAGGCTACTGGTTAGTTGAAAAATAGCTAGTCCAAACTGAGATGTGCTGTAAGTGTAAAATCCACACCAGGTTTCAAAAATTTAATATTAAACATATAAAATATCACATTAATCATTTTATATTGATTACAAAACTTTGCCATGAAGTGAGAACTGCCCACTTTCTCACAACTCTATTTCTTTGTATGTGATGTTCCCCGACCCTAGAATATCTTTCTCATCTCTATTTACATGGAGAGTTCTTTTTCTCCTTTCAAATTACTCTTTGGGGTCACTGTTTCTGGAAAGACTTGTCTATCATTTCCTACTCTAAGGAAGTAACCCTTCCATGGCATCCTATGTTAACAACTTCACACTCTGTATGATGAAAACCCATTAATTTTTGACTTCTCATTAGCCTGGAGGCTCAATGACATGTTTATAAGTCTTTGTATCTCCTGAATCTAGCATGAGTCTGGTATATTATAGGTGGCTGATAAATATTTGCTGAATGAAGAAATACTTTGGGGTTCACAATCTGTTTTAAACAAGTGCTGTAAATTAATGGAGTTAGATCAAGGTAGTAACATTAAGTGACTGAAAGTCATGCCTGATGTAAAACAATTCAGATCAAGTGTTTAGCATAGTACATAGCGCATGGTAAACACTCAAAAACATTAACTCTTATTTTTGATGAAGAAAGAAGTCTTTTTGTGATGCCATCTTGACACTTCTTTTTTTTTTTAACTTGAAAACGTGGTGAGTTTTTTTCTTGAATATTTGTCTAAAATAGAGTGGGATTGTAGTAGTAATAAGATGTATTATTGTTTCCTT
This sequence comes from Cacajao melanocephalus, assembly GCA_963573385.1. NCBI lineage: Eukaryota > Metazoa > Chordata > Mammalia > Primates > Pitheciidae > Cacajao > Cacajao melanocephalus. The sequence continues at coordinate 44,241 of CAUYLG010067404.1, forward strand.
TTTTAATTTTTAGTTTTGTGGGTTTGTAGTAGGTATATATATTTATGGGGTACATGAGATGTTTTGATACAGATGTGCAAGGCATAATAATCACATCATAGAGAATGGGGTATCCATCTCTGCAAGCATTTATCCTTTGTGTTGCAAACAATCCAGTTATACTCTCTTACTTATTTTAAAATGTACAACTAAATTATTGACTATAGTCATCCTGCTGTGCTATCAAACAGTAGGTCTTATTCGTTCTTTCTACTTTTTTTTTTTTTTGAGACAGAGTCTCCCTCTGTCACTTAGGCTGGAGTGCCAGGGTGTGATCTCGGCTCACTGCAACCTCTGTCTACCCGGTTCAAGCGATTCCCCTATCTCAGCCTTTCAAGTAGCTAGGACTATAGGAACATGCCACCTCATCTGGCTAATTTTTGTTTTTTTAGTAGAGACAGGGTCTCACCGTATTGGTCAGGCTAGTCTTGAACTCCTGACCTCAGGTGACACCTCCACCTCTGCTTCCCAAAGTTTTGGGATTCCAGGAGTGAGCCATGGCACCCAGCCTCTAACTAATTTTTTTTTTTTTACCCATTAGCCATCCCCATCTCTCCACCTTCCCAGCCTCTGGTAATCATCATTCTACTCTCTATCTCCATGACTTCAATTATATTATTATTTCTTTCCTCTTCTCCCCAAATACATAAAAGCTACTTATCCTTGTTCACAGCCTATGTGAAACATCGCCACAAATCTGGTCACTCCGGCCCTCAGCTGACTCTGCCTCTTGAATTTCTGTAGCACCTTTGGCCAACGTCATTGCTTGGCACTTAGCATGCACGACCTTTGGCTCTAGTAATCATCACATCGTGATTCCTGATGTGGCTGTCTTACATTTTAAATAAAAGCCTCCCTGTGAGCCATTGTGACATCCTTCACACTATTGTATCTTCAGTGACATAGCATTTTGTATACAGCAAATTCAATAAATATTTGTTGATTGATTAATTGACCAGGCTGGAGAACAAACTGTAGTCCTATGCAGTCTAACCATTTAACTGATTCCTAATAAGTCTACATATACATAAGCACTAATGCTTTTGTATTCACACCTTAATGGCTTGATCAATTTACATGTACTTAATTGGTACATATTAGGTAAGCTGTATATGAGTAAACATGCAAGTGGAAGTTTGCAAGCAATATCTTCTCTAAATTGTTCTCTCATATCCATCCCCAATTAATGCACAAAGATCTTTCTGGATTAAAATGGAGCCTTGCCTTTATTTTTAAAGTAAAAGTGTCATTAAGAACTGTCTACAGTTGGCTAAATTAGAATGTGTTACACTCAACACTTGTGTCTGTACTGAGCACCTTGCTTGTGTTTGAAGATGAACCCATCAGGGTGAGTCTTTCATGCAGTTGAGACTGAAAAGCCTTGTACGTTCCCGGCTGTTGTTTTTGCTCTATGCCCATGTGAGGACTTTCCTTTGGTTTGTGATTATAACCAAAGAGCATGGAGACTGTTCATGGTGCTTTGCCTTATGGACTGTGTGCTGCCTGCCTGAGCTCTAAATAGCCATCCCATCTCCAATTGCTGCTTGCTAGCTTGGCCAGTCGCTTGCTGCTACTATTTCTCAACATTCTACAGCTCAGCCCTATGGCTTGCAGTCAGGAGGCAATGTCTTTAGGTTCCTCTTCTTAAAGATATTTAGACTGAGTAACATTTAGTGACTGCCTACGGCATGCCAGGTGATTTTATAAAATATCGTTTTATTACTTCCCCATTTTGCAGATAAGAAAATTAAGGCTCAAGGGCCTAAATAGCTAAGATAGAAAATGAAGGAGCCAGGTTCCCTTTCAAACTCAGCAACTCCCACATCCTGTGTTTTTCCGGCTGGCCAACACTGATTTGCACTGTTACTAGCATTTCCACCTCAGTTTTATATGAATGAAACAGTAAAGAAACACATAATTCATTTTATACACATGGCTTTTATTTGTGGCATCTATTCAGTGACCACGTCCAAAATCCAACTTCATGACAGTCTTTCCTCTTCAGCTCCTTCCAGCCCTGGGCTGACAGCTTCAGCTTAGGCTCTTGTGACTGCTAACCTGAACCATGAGAAAGGTCCCAACCTTCTTCCTCTGGCACCTGTGGGATCCTCCCACACTAAGTCCTTTTTTTTTTTTAAGACAGTCTTCCTTTATGGTTCAGGTTGGAGTACAGTGGCACCATATTGGCTCACTGCAAACTCGACTCAAGAGATTCTTGTGCCTCAGCCTCCTGAATAGCTGGGATTACAGGCACTCGCCACTATGTCCAGCTAATTTTTGTGTTTTTAGTAGAGACAGGGTTTTGCCGTGTTGGCCAGGCTGATCTCGAGCTCCTGACCTCAAGTAATCCACCTGTCTCAGCCTCCCAAAGTGCTGGGATCACAGGTGTGAGCCATGAGGCCTGGTCCCCAGTCAAGTCCTTTAGTAGCTCTCCATTGACTGCTGGAAGAAGCCTAGATTTCTTAGGGAATCACACCAAGCCCTTTACAATCTCTCTGGTCTTATCCCTGTGGTGGCCTTTTTCATACCCAAATGACCACCCATTAGGGTCTCCTGTGCAATTTCAAATCTCTGGGTCTTCCTCTACCCTTCCCCTTCACCTGGTGACTCCTGTGTAACCCACAAGATCCATCTCAAGTGTCACTACTTAAAAAAAAAATCTTTTACTCTAAAAGTTGAGGGGTACACGTGTAAGTTTGTTATTTAGGTCAACTCGTGTCATGGGAATTTGTTGTGCAGATTATTTTGTTGCCTAGGTATTAAGCCTAGTATCCATTAGTTATTTTTCCTGATCCTCTCCCTCTTCCCACCCTCCACCCTCCACCCTCCAATAGGCCCCAGTGTGTGTTGTTGGCCTCTGTGTCTCCATACGTTCTCAACATTTAGCTCCCATTATAAGTGAGAACATGTGGTACTTGATTCAGCTCCATACATGTCCCTGCAAAGGACATGAGCTTGTTCTTTTTTATGCTTTCATAGTATTCCATGGTGGATATGTACCACATTTTCTTTATCCAGTCCACCAATGGGAATTTAGATTGATTCTATGTCTTTGCTATTGTGAATACTGCTGCAGTAAACATTCACATGCATGTGTCTTTGTGACAGAATGATTTATATCTAGTCTTCTAAGAGCCCTGTGAGAATTAATGCCCCCTCCTTTATGACTCTACCACATCGTGTTTATAATTTTATTGTAGTACCTGTGATATTTAGGTACACCCTCTTTATTTACTTTGTTTGTGTAAATATCAAAGAGTCTCTCTCCTGTTTCTTGGGCTATAAGCTCCTTGAGCACATAAATGATGTACATGTCTTCATGGGGTCAGTGCCTAGTAGAATACCTGCACATACGCTTTTAATAAATGCTTGCTGGAATATTTAATTAACTTTCTCAAAAGACTTTACAAGACAGAAAACAATTCTTCATATCCCAGAGAAAATGCTTTCTGGTGAGATAAAACAAAGCAAAGGCAAAGAAAAAACAGCATTATTGCATATTTGGTATTTTAAATTTTAGTATTTTAAATTTATTGTGAGGTGAAAGCAGAGAATGGCAAAAGAAATGCAGGTTGGATGAAGCTTAATCAAGGAGTGATGGGAAGCTCAGGATGGTTTCAAGGAAGGGGGAAGAAAAAGTTAAGGATGAAGAGAAGAACATATGATTTGGCAACCATGATCGATTTAACACAAGAGCCATATCATAAAAAGCAGTTACTTCTTTATTAATAATTTTGATCATTTCTACTGTACAGCAAGAAGGTACAAAGCTGTCAATGTTAGGCTTGGTAAGTCCCAAGGAGTGGGCTGGGAAGACTGAGTGGGGAAGAAAGAAAGAGTGTAAAGGAAGGATATGGAGGTAGTGAAATCATTTTAAAATTAATTTTGGAATATCCTAGAACACCAGGATTATCCAGATATATTTTTTTTCTCTTTCTAGGTATGTGTTAAAAAAGCAAGAATGACAGTAAATCTTTCAACCACACTTTTGATCCTCTTTTTCTGACATAGTCAATATTTTAGTTAATTTCCTATTTACTTTGTAGGAAATCCAGTAACATTTCTATTGGTTTCTAGACTTTCATCTGTTGCATTTGGCTTCCATGAAATATTCTGCAAATTCACTACAATTAACTTAATTAATTGTATTTTATGACTTTGGGTCAGAATGCCAGAATTTCTGTGCCAATTTCATTGTACTCGTGGAAACCTCAAGAGTATATTTCAGATATTGGCTTTCAGACCTTTCTTTCTGAATGCGTTGCTATTTACTTACTATGTGCCAAAGCCACCATGTCAATGTAATTGAAAACAAGCAAGAAGGAGACTGGATGGCTCAGATGAATGGAAATGTGATACAGACCCTTCCAGCCACAACCCACTGGCTGGGATCCAGCCGAGGCTGATGGGGACTAAAAGTAATTACCATCTGATGGCTGGACAATGGTCTGTGTGAAATGAGCTGGTTATCTCAAGTCTAGTTCCTCATGGACAGGTGTTCATATTGCAGTTTCCACCTTCAGTGACAAGAGCCCAGGAACTGAGTGAGTCACAGAGACCCAAACTACCTTTTCTCTTATTTGAGATTGATGCCCATTTGTGATACAAAAAAAAAAAAAAGTTAAGGCTCCTGCCTTAAACTTAAAAATAGATAAGCAGAGAATGCAAAAGTGAATGTCCAACCAAGCTCATTATTTTTATTCCATGAGTGTAGAAATTATACATAAAACAAGAACAAATGTTGGGGGTTTTTTTTTTGCTTGCTATTTAATTAAAATATTCTCTATATTACTAAAGGAAAAAGGCAATATTGGGAAAACGAGAATGAACGACTGTTTTTAAGCATTTTAATAATTTTCTCTGAATCTTTAAAATTCCAATTCTGCCTTAAAAACCACTGAAGAATAATAATGGGAACTGACTCTCCACATCTGTTATAAAAATCATATGAAACAACCAAACTCAGTATCAATATTATTATCCATTCTGCCAAAGCTGAAGATTATTTCCTCATTCATTTAGCAAAAGATTTTCCAAACTTTATAAATATTGTTATGTCTCTCGAATGCATTACCTCACAGGTCTCTTCTGAAAGGTATCCAAATTCTGCATTAAGGCACTTGTGGGAAAAGTAGAAAAAATAAATGGTTTACTTTAAATGGGATTTGGAAAGGGTATGATTACGGTCTGAAATGTATCGCACTGACATAGTAAAACTGAACTTCCTAATGGATTCTTAAATTTTGAGTAAGCATTAAATCCATTTATTGAACTCCTTTCTGTATGTCTAAAAGTTACAATAAATACATATATTTTTTCCCTGATGGACTTTCCGCAGTGAAGGACGTCATACATTAGTCGTGCAGGCTGTGCTTGAAGAATGTTGAGAGCCCATAGCTGGATATTAAACCTGAGTGTTAGGAGAGAGTCAAAATATTTTTCTGATTGAACAAATAAGTTTGTGAATAGAGAGAGATTTGCCTAGCACCATAAGAAAAATTGCGAAAACACGCAGAGCAAAATGTCCTTCAATAGCCTTACAAATGGATGCTGTCTCTTCGCACAGTGTTTTTATGTGATCAGGTAACCAGAGCTGAACGGTGTCCAGAAACACATTAGATCTTGCTCTTGCACTTTGGTGGTGCCAGGCAGACACATATACAGAAGGGTACACAATGGCAAAATTCAGACATGAATAGAGAGCTGGATTTTCATTGTTTGTTCACAATACCTCTTGGGTGAAAGGAAGGAAGTAGGCTGTATTGCCTAATAACTCGAAATGCCCCAGAGAAAGAAAAACAGACAGATTCCCATTTTGGTGGTGCAGTAGCTTGTGTGGCCAGCGGTTCCTGGTGATAAGTTTGTCAAGGGCTATTTTGCAGATCTGCTCAAAGTCTCAAGCCATAAACCATCCATGTAGTCAGTGAGTCTGTCTAGCTGTGGGGTATCCAAGGGTATGATTTACAATCTCTGCCAAGGAGACGTCTACATAGGAAAATTTGTTAATTGGCAGCATATGAAAAAGTCCAAGGATGGAAGAATAGTGACAAGCCATTGTTTCTCTGCTTGATGAGTTAAAATAGAAAAATACATTTTTGAGTTATAAAAGTTACATTTGTGCTCTTGGCACAAATTCTGATAGGGATAAATTTATATTTTGGCATTTGGTCAATAAAAGCAATAAAGTCAGAGGTTTAAGATAAAGAAGAGTAGAAGTCATGTAACCTAAAAGCATGCAGACATGCAGATAAAGGCTAACTGATGCTGAGAATGTTAACTGCTGCCTCAGAAGGCTTCATCCTGGACTTGATGACAGACTGAAAAAAGACCGTGTATAAAGGTCTTTCGGTAATTGCGGCACATTTGTTATTTTCCAGTGTTATAGCCAGTTGTATTTATATCTAAATAGCAAAGTTAATTGGTGCTCAAAGGATAACCCAAATCCTAATTTTTATTTTTTTCTTAGTTTGGATTTTCCCCTTCTTCTCCCTCCGCAATGGTTTTGTGTGACAGAGGGGCTAAGCGACTTTCATCATCCCTTCGGAGGTTTTATTGCTTTAGAGGGTGAGCTAATATGTGCAGTCTAAACAGGGGCACTGATGTTTCCTTAACCCATAATTAAAATTAATCATCTAAAAATGAATTGTATGCCAATACTGTCTTTATATTCGACTAAGCACATAGTTTTTGGGTAAAGGATATCTGCTAAATAATGTACTAGGTGATAATACACACACATTAAGATATGTAATATATACAAACATAAGCCACATACAGGACTTTCTAGAATCCTTGTTCAATTTTGAAATATTAACCTCTTAAGAGAGAGGAAAAAGATAAGGGAAACTAGTAATGTCTTTGGATTTTTATCATATAGCAGCACTTTCTAGGAATGACCTGTGAATTATTTTCTTGAAACCAACAGAGGTTTTATTTTGTAAACTGTATGTATTTCCTTCACCATAAAATTAGAAATAAGGGTAATAGCTTGCATACTATTTTGTAAGGAGTTGATTTAAGATCATTAGTTTGCTGACTTTGTATCCCAGTTACATCTTAAGCAGTTAAATTTTTTACATGTTCAAGGGCTCTATGGAGATCATTTATACAATGTTTTGAACTACATATGCACCTACAATATCAATGTGAAGACAACAGCTGACACACAAGTAATCAGAATGTGTGTTGTGTGTGTGCGTATGTGTATACGTAGAATATTGATTTATGGGTGCTAAAAGAAACACCATTAATTTGATGGTAGACCCCAGAAAAATCAATTGACTCTATTGTTTCACCTACTAAAAGAAATCTGTTCGATTTGCTCACTTTCTTCTATCATTTCTATCCTTTTAAAAAATTTTGTTTTAAAAAAAAACAGCCTTGAGGTTGACACTTTGAACAGAAAAAATGAGTGATTCAGTGCCCTCATTACTTTTAGGCAGCAGTCAAATTGAGCTCTTTTGAGGAAAGACATTGTATTATTCTAAAAATGAATAAGAGTCTTGAATTCTTCTTTTAAATTAGCTGTCTTTTAGATATTCCCTCAAAAATACCTTACTTTACACACACACACACATACACACACACACATTTCCAGCTGGAATTTGAGTTCTTCAATTTACGAACATTTACAAAAATTGGAGACATTCTAGAAGGAAAGAAAGTGAGAAATCACTGTTTCTCCATCTTGCACAAGTCCCAAAATGTAAGCATTAACTTCAGCCCCTCCTTGCGAATCTTGGGTGTTCCACTCTCAGAAACAGGCCTAAAACTTTCATGTAGTTAAGGAGGATGCATCACCCTGATTATATCTTATGGCTTTTGGAAGAACCACCAAATTGATTCAAAATAGCAAAAATGAGTCAAAGAGATTCACACACCATCTGAGAAAACCATTGAAGTATGCTGATGACATTTCAAACACCTTCAAACTCAAAATGGAAAAACCTCTAATAGTGCAGGTCTTATCAAAGTGACATCCATGACCATATAAATGTCCCTAGGCATAGCTCTTCCACAAAATTATAATGTCTTTTTGATGTAATCAGGAAGGGAAGCATAGAAGTGCCTAGTAAAAAACACTGACCCTTTAGTAACCTCACAAAAATAGCTGTCTATTTCTAGTTGGAAATAGAAGTTACTGTGGTATAGTTTCCATATGCTTTTTTAAAAATTCTATTTTTTAAGGTTTTACCTGTGAACCAGATTCCCTCTCCCAGACTTACTTCATTCACTTCCTCCTTGACCCCCACTGCTCCTAGAGTAGGAGAGGTTTGCTTAACACACAGGATCTACTTGATGGCGTGAAGACTCTGAGGGGTTCTTGGTGGATGATATAGGGTGTGTTTTGCAGGGGAGAGAGCAACGTGGCTCCTAAGACCAGTCAGGAAAGGGATACCTTACTTTACACACACACACACACACACACACATTTCCAGCTTGAATTTGATTTCTTCAATTTACGAACACTTATAAAGATTGTAAGACATCAGGTGTAAGGCATCAGGAGTTCCTGAAGGGCGATTCATTTCAGGTACTTGGAACAGCATGTGCCGGTGATGGTCTTCACTGCGGACAAGCTGGGAGCATGGCTTCCAGCGGTTCCTGAATCGTTCTTGGGTGTAGACTGCTACAAAATGCACTGCCAAAGGTAGAAACTGGTGCTTCCGGGAGCGAGTGGGCTACCCTCCCTCCTAGGTGCCACAAAGAATAGGCAGCCCACTTTCTTAGAAGTCTGATTTAATTACTATTGTGATCCTGTCTCAAATTTGCCTTGCGATCGGATCACCTGTGCCCACCCTCACCGTCCTCTCTGGTACTCTCCGTGTTTCACATTCCCCTCCTCACCCCCCTTTAGAGGAAACCCACGGAGGATAAGAATCTAGCCTGGTGTTCATAAACTCTTTTTCGGTTGGTGCCAATCTTGAAAAACGAGAATCAGAAACGGCTAGATGAGAACCCAGCGCTCTAGTGAGGAGAGAAGTGGGAGCGGAGAGAGGAGGGAAGCCAGATGAAACTCACACTGCTCAGATGTCTCCCATTTTTCCATATTCAGGAGGGAGCTTTTGGGGTAGAGCAGAAAAGGGACGATATTGTGATTAGGAAAAAAAAACCAAAAAACCAACAGACAATACCTCCTCATTGAAAGCAGCTTTGTTGTTAGGTGTAATTTAAAAAGCAATCAAACAAATGAATTTACAATGGAATTTCCCCACCTGTTAAGTTGTGTGGATAGATACAGCGGGGGGAAACGGGCCAGTTGGTTGGAGTGAGTAGCACCACAGGACAATTAGTGGCTGCGATAGTGTTAAAGGAAAATATAACAGAGGCCAGAAAAAATAATAGAAAATGCAATCACGCACTTCATCAAATGTTGCATAATAAATAAACGAAATGAGATGTGATTAAGGGCAATACCACCAGAGGATGTCTCTCAGATGCTGCATCTTGTAAAAGACACAGTCATCCTGTAAAAGTTATAATGTTTATCATTATCATTATCATGATTTATTATAAAGCAATATATAGTCCTGCCTGTACCATTTTATGTCTGGCCACTGCAAACTTGTTTACGAACCAAGAGGCCCAGCTCCATGCATACTAACTAGCAATCTTTGCAAAGGCAATCTCTTGGGTTTGCTCTTTTCTTTTCTTTTTGAGATGGGATCTCACTCTGTCACCCAGGCTGCAGTACAGTGGAGTGATGATAGCTCACTACAGTCTCGACCTCCTGGGCTCAAGCCATCCTCCCACCTCAGCCTCATGAGTAGCTGGGACCACAGGCATGGGCCACCATGCTCAGCTAATTTTGTTATTTTTTTTTGTAGAGATGAGGTCTTCCTATGTTGTCCGGGCTATTCTCGAGCTCTTGGGCTCAAGTGATTCTCCTGCTTTGGCCTCCTAAACTGCTGGGGATTACAGGCGTGAGTCACTGAGCCTGGCCAGGTTTGCTGTATTGTTATTGGTTCTATTTCAATTGATAGGAAAGGCAGTAAAGGCAGGCACCCACACAATGGAGAGAATGTATTCAAAACCCAGTTAGGCACCACTGCAGGAGCTGTTGGCTATTCTGGTCTAATTTTCTCAGTATGAATCTGCATCATTTTCCAGAAGGATCTTAGACCAAGAAAGATGGAACCAACTACACTCAACTTACCGTGCTTGGTCTGAGAAATTCCAACTGTTCTGATGTCCTCATTAAGCCATTTGAAAAACTCAAAAGTTTACCAATAATGACAACTTCTGGAAAAAGACACAATAACAAAAAGACTAGTTAAAGAATTTGTTTTTGATGTGGACCTTTTGTGATAAACCCATTTCATAGCAGTTAAGATCTTAATTTTTAAGATGCTTTTCTCTTGCTTTGATGAAATTGTGCAAAGCAGCATTATGACTGAACTAGTACTTGAGATGGTTCTGCCTGTTCATAGGTAAGGTGAGGCTATGTCTTTTTCTTCTTACTCATATGTTCGTCTTCTCTGTTTGCTGCTATTGCATCCTAGCAGTCCTCACATTAAAAAAAATTATTCCTTATCTTCTAGCAGTAAGAAGATACATATTTCAATTGACTTTGTGAGCATATGCAGGTAGTAAACGGCTTCCAAGCAAAAGAAGAACTTGCCTACAAATTTTTGAAGACTACCTGAGGCACAGTTCCAAACAACAGGCAGGAGAATAATGTGCTATCATCACAGTGCAATTCTGTGTTGAGATGGCTGATTGGGCTCTTATGCTCGGCTCCCCATTTTGGAGGACATTTATCTGCCAGAAGATTAGCATAATGTTTACAGAAGACATTGGCTTCTTATGGCTAAGTATATCCACAAACAGCACGTAATTGAACAATGCATTCTTTTACTGAACGGGTATCTTTCTAAATTGTATTAAGCATTCATTTCTTCTGTTATTGTTTCTTTGGAGCAATTACTTCCTACGGCAACTATATTGTACTAAAATGTGTCTTGAACAGGACTGTGCATCCGCTTTATTTAAGGAATGCAAGAGTAAGCACAATTTGCGAAGAACATGGGAAAAGACTGAGAACGGAATGAAAAATACAAAAGGATAGGAAGCCATACATCATCACACAAAGTCACATTATGACGTGGTGGCCTTAGCAGGCAGTTCGACAGTGCTGTAAGCTGTAGCCAAATGTACCACAAGAGCTTGAACTTAGAAGCCGACAGTAAAGTTGCCTTGAATGGCCCCAGACATCTTGGCCTTTGTTTATATAAGTCTTTGTTTTCCTCTGACAGTACCAGGAACCTAACATTTTCCTACTCAAGTATATTTCTGTATTCATTGTATTTGCAATGCCACATTGCATTGACTGGTTGACAGGTTGGCTGTGTGAATGAAAGATTCTTTATTGACGATCTTCCTTGTCCTTTTTCTCTGCCTATTAAGTGGAATTAAATTCTATTTTTACTGGCCAACCCTATCCAATGCTACTCCCTTTAGGAAGTAGCAGAGAACTGAACTTGGTCTAGGCAACCAGACTAAATTTGTGGTGAATCAGAAATATTCCTTTGGAACCAGAGTTGCAATGGTTTGGCTTGAGAACAGAGTTCATTGCTACCAATCCCAGCTCTTCTGCAAGCTTACTGTGTGACTTTTAGGTAAGTCATAACCTTTCTGTTTTTAGTTTCCTGAAAAGTGGAGATAAAGCTGCAGGGCTTTTCATCCATCTACCTCAGAGGAGTTTTGTGAAGGTTAGTTAATTAATTGTCAAGATGTCTGTGCATGAGGTGTTATGTCAAATATCAAAAAAAAAAAAAAAAAATGGGACAAACCAGGCAAGGGTGGGAGAGGGAGTGATTGTGGAATAACTGCTACTTTTTCAACATCTTCAATTTTCTAGGTCAGTTGTCAGGTAAAGTTTCCAAATTTGATCACTCTAAAAATTATTTAGACCTCAGGTTGGCTATTTCTGGCTTTGCTTTGTTCTGTAGGATTCTTTGAAGAGTCTGCTGGTTCAATATTGTCTTTGAACCTAGGAAAGTACAGAAAACTTTGGAAGGACTTTTCTGGCAAATAGGAGCTTCATTTTTACAATATCTTTAAGGATATATTCAATCAATATTCGTACAAAGGAAAGATGAAATTATTCTCTTTGGGATTCTGATTGCCTCTGGCTAGGCTAGCAAAGACTGGCAGGCTTGCAGAATTTGGGGCAATAAAACCTACTACTTCTTGAGCAATGAACACACTCCCTTTGGTTACCTCACTTACACAGATGGTGAACGGTGGTTTCTGGTCTCTTACTCCCCTCTCACTGTATTTCCTTGCCGATCAATTTATATCTCTCCAGGAGAGAAGTCGTAGTTAGTAACGCATGTGATCATGGACCCAAGAGGCATGAACTGGCTTTTAGGGACTCAATCCTGTGAACAGTTCTGACCATATTTGTCTTAGGCTGTAACTGCAACCAACAATGGGCCTGTGAAATATAATTAAACATTGAAGGTTAACATAAATGACCAAAATGTCAGCCAACCTGAGGATTCCTGAAACTCATTATTAGAAGATAGCAGGGAGTTCCCTCTATATTTTTGTTTCGAGTACCTTAATATTCATTGAACTGGAGACATCCTGGAAGGTGGGAGAACAGTTAGGATAATAGGACTGCCAGAGCAGCAACTGATTTCTGATTTTTAGACACGTTTGGTGGAACTAGGAAAAAAAGAGAAGGAAAAAAATGGTGTGTGTGTGTGTGTGTGTGTGTGTGTGTGTGCGTGTGCCCTCTTTGCTTATTTTGCTCACATTTGGACAAATCAAAGGAAAGCATGGACTAGAAATCTATCTTCTTTCTAATGTGTAAAAAAATCAGGGACCTCATGTGGTTCATAGTAGCTACAATGCCCAATGCCCTGAGAATTAGGTTGGGGGGATCATTTCATTAGACAGCCTGGGAGACGGAGATTTTAGGTGGCCTCATGCCCACAGTGGGCTAATGGCTTAGCTGCAAATAGAAACTGACTTCTATTGATACCCAGATTTCCATTTACTAAAAGTGAAAATAATTTTCTTTACCAAATCGTTGGGGAGAGCAAAGGCAGTTTGTGCAAAACGCAGCCTGGTAGGTAAACACTGTACATCATCATGTAAGAGCAGCTCATGGACTAGTATTGAATTGTTACAAAACATAAACGTTAGTGTATTTTTGGATACATGGGGAGATAAAATAACCAAGAGCAGTTTTCTTCTTTCAACAAATATCGAGGACCTCTTCGAGGCATTTAGAAAGCCTTGCTTCCAGAGTTGGCAGTGTGGGCAGAAAACATATAGAACTCAACGCTAAAACAAAAATAACAACAATACACATACACACCATGCTGAGACGCACTTCTTCATGTCACACACATGTTGTGGAAAATGTCTGCGGTGGCAGTGAGCTGCGAATGTTGATGTGGGAGTTCGAGCCGCCTGGATCGTGAGGTCTCAGGCAAGAAAGTGGAGGTAACTCAGCGAGAAAGCCACACAGCCTCATCTATTTATAGCTCCCGGTGGTGAAAAAGTAAAACCAGAGTGCAGCTTCTTCTACCTGCTGTTCCCAACTGAAGCTCACAAAAAACGGATAAGACCTCGTTTTGGTTGCCTTTGTAGTTTTAACCGACACACATAAAAAAGTGATGACTTAGCGGCAACCCCCTTTCCCGACCCCCTCAAACAGGTGAGGAAGTCAGACTGGCAGCCCCCTCCAACGTTCGATCTTCTCCTCCTTGGTCCAGAAATGCATCTGTGCAATCCTTGGCCATATGAAATGCATTGAATTTCTTCTTTCTTTTTTTTCTTAAAGAAAAGTCATCGTACTCCTTTTCTTGGGGGGAGTTTATCATTTACAATCAAGAACTTTCCAATTAATCCCAAATTTATACCAAAGTATTGTGTAAAGCATTTATATTTAAGATCTTTTTATCCTTTCTTCCTGCCTCTGGTTTGTGTGCAAGGTACACACACACACACACACACACGCGCGCGCACAGTTACAAAATCTTCACCCAAAGACCACAAACAAGACAAAACTGGTACCAGGGCAGAATCCCTGCCTTATACACAAGATCTAATTGTTCAGCCGAGGATGTAGCCAGCCCCTTTCTGAGCTTCACGAGCTTCCTAGCCATCCTGGATCGCAGGATCCTGACTTGCAAAATGTTGCTGGAGGATTCCCTCATGAGAATCACAGGCGCGAAGGCTGTGTGTTCTTAAGGATATCTGCGGTGACAGCTTATCGTGAACTGTCAGGACCTGTTGACAAGGGCTTACGATGATCTCTGTAAGAAGAAAAATCTCGTAAGAGTTTTCTTACGAGGACCCTGGGCGGCAGCGGCAGAGGGAGGGAGGTGCCGGGGGCGGTGGAATCGCGCCCACACCGCGTGGTCCCCGCGCGGGCCCCGCGCGCGGCCAGGCTGGCAGCGCCCCAGGCAGCGCGCGCGGTAAGCAGGAAGCTGCGGCCGAGCTGAGTCGCTCAAAAGCTACTGGAGCTAATAGATTGTGGTCATGAGGAGAGCGGCAGCATCTCCGTAGTGATGGGAACACTCAAAAGCATCATCAAAACAGTTGCAGAAATATGCTGAGCTCTGCACTCCCGAGCCCGTGTCTGCAGCAGCAGGCTTGGAGTTTGCTGGAAGCCACTGCAGCCCCGGCCCGCGCGTCCAGCCTAGGGGTGCGCTGCGCCAGAGAAGTGGGGTGCAGAATGCTGCATCCCTGGAGCTGCTTGCAGAAGCGCAAACCTGTTTCTGAAGCCCCTCGCCCGTTACCCAGTGGTTGGGCAATGTTTGTTTCTCTTCCTGCTGCACCACCCCCATCTCCATTAGAATTTCTCTCCTCCCCTCCCCTCCCCTCCCCTCCCCTCCCCTCGTCTCCCCTCGTCTCCTCTGGTCTCCCCTCGTCTCCCCTCGTCTCCCCTCCCCTCCTCTCGTCTCCCCTC